>CAJUYH010009828.1:0-13160 GCA_910591685.1 Galerucella tenella
ATATATATATATATATATACGCCGCATACAAGCCAGCGATTGTCTGATCCACATGAAGCCACTCTAGGATCGATATATGGACATGGATGATGTCGACAAATTGGGACAATCGTGTTGGAGAGATAAAATAAAAAAAATATTACAGTGAATTCACTTTTATCTGACAATTTTCTTTTTTTTTTTCACTTCCCTTTTTATTTTTTTCGATGTGCCAGAATTTCCAAGACCTTTTTATATTCGACGAATTCAATTATATATATATATATATATTTGTTCATTTGAATAAAATATTCGAAATAAGTATTGAAAATTGTAAAGAAGAAAAGACATGGAAACAAATTAAACGTTAGAATAAAATAATATACATTCATATACAAAATAGTGGTTATTATAATTTATATTTTGATATATATACACAAAATGCTACCTGTATTCTGATTGGTTATCAATATTATCAGCGTGAGCTTATTAAAGTCGCTCGAAAATTAGTTATGATTAATTACACAGCGCCTATTTGCGTCCGTCATGTCTTTCATTTTTCTTCACGTCACTTCACCTCTATCACAATTCTTAATTTTTTCCAGTTTCAATTGTTTATGGTGGAACAAATAAAATTGATTTTACAGTAATCAATATTAAATGTGACTTGCATGCAAATTTTTGATATATCACATCAAGTTTTTCAATTGTTCAGAATAACAATTGATCATTTCAAATCCATTATTGTGCAAGCAGTAATACTTGACGAGAGTTTGCGATTATGATTCCAAAGTTCAACAATTTAAAAAAAATATATTTGGTTATGTTTAATAAAATACTATCCATTGAATTTTGTCTCTTGATATTTATCATGAGGAATTTCAATAAACGAAGTATAATAATTTTTATATTGCTATTACATATATAATCGATTTCAAGACGACAAAGTGCATATCAAATTCCACTCTTGTTTCTTCATACCTATACAATATTTTCAATTGTAAATACATGCATATATGGTGGTGACTCCCGGTTACCAATGTTTTAGATGAAGCTTGATGACAATAGCTCTATATATATATTATATATAGTAGTATTATATGCAGTATTCTTTGCGAATCCGCAAGCACGGAATTTGGTATAACAGGGGTTGTGCATCTCCATGACAACGGGAAATCGTGAGTTCACGCCCACGATTAATAAACGAGCCAATTGGAGTTTAGTACAGTATTGCAGTGCCAACGAATGGATGCGTTGCGCAACTACCCCCATGTTCATATACAAGAAGGGAACCATCCCCTTCCAATCCTTGGCAAACAAAAAATAAAGAGGGTAGGATGATGAGCGAATCTATGAGAGACACAGAGAGAGAAAGAGAAGAATGGCGAAAGGACATGAAGGGGTGTAAGAGAAAACGACAGACGAGCTCAATCGGCAGGTTGTCGGACTGATAGGGGGTTAAACGGTGCCAGTGTCTTACATTGCTCTGTCGGAAGATAACACGTGTGTGTTATATCATTAAAATACTGTTTAGGGTTAAACATAATACAAGTGAGTGGTTGAAAGTGATAATTATAAAGTCAACTGAGATTTGATATAAACAGGAGATGAAAAAAAAGTTGTGAATATTCATTGTGAAATTTATTTGAAAAATAATTTTCAAGTCGAGTTCTTTGTTTTATTTTTTTTTTTTTTTCATGTGGTAAATTGATAAAGAATAATTTTGGAATTCGTGACCGTATATAACTGTGCGAGGTTGTGCCTGGTATCTTTATTGAAGTGCTTGAATAATTGCTGATTTAATGTATCATCTGATAAATGACAATAATAATGAAAGATAAATTTTGAATTCAATTATTTATTGTGGGAATATATTAATATGAGCTAATAATAAATGATAAATAAATGAGCTCGAAGTGGACAACATGAGAGGTTGATAATTATACCTTTCAGTATATTTTTCTCTTTGTTTCTCCCTTTCTCACACTCTCTCTCTCCCTCTCTCCCTCCCTCTATTTCCATTTCTATCTCCTACACTGTCTTTCTTTTTCTCGAGTGTTTGAAACGATGATGCAGTCTACTTGTCAATCGCATCAGCAACAACAGCCAAATAACACCTCTACAAATCGAACATCATTTTTAATTGAGGATATATTGAGCCGTAGTAATGTTGATGCGTCTGTACACGGTCATCATGGACAATTGCATCATCATCTTGCAGCAACAACTCACTCACAACATCATCAACAGTATCAACAGTTTGCAAGTTTATTGCCGGGTTATCCGACGGCACCACCAGCTGCGGCATTTTTTCTTGGACCATTATTTGGCACTGCTGGAATGGGTGTTGTGCCTGGTGTCAGTGATTTGGCAGCATTGAAGCATTGTCGCCGTCGTAAAGCCAGAACTGTGAGTATAAAATTTTAATATAATCGCTGAAAATTCTACACTAAGAATCACTTTGTCAGATAAGGAATGGAAAAATAATAAGTAAACAACGATATATACTATGTAATAACGATAATGAATAATATTTGTCAACAAATGTTTAATTTGGAAAATGATAGGATTACATGTCATGTTATTGAAAGTGAAATAATTATCATATTTTGATATTTCGAGATTTTTCTTCATTTCATGTTTATATTTCTCTGTGTATATATTCGGAGATAATTTTTGATGTATTGTATTATATGAACGTCCAAATATAATTCCTCTTTACCATTTCAACGTGATAATTTATGGTGTCGACATTTTGTTTGTGAATGGTAGAAAAAATTTTTGAGAATTTAATGAATTTTTTACTATACAAAATAGAAAATTTCATTTCGAATAGGGCCTGAATTGTTACAGATATTCTGGTGCTATTTTTTGTATATTGAAAATAATTAATTCAAGATACTGCATAAAAATTGACAATATATTGTGCATTTCACGATGCAAATTGTAAAAATTCAACCATTTCTATCAAATTGTTCTGATTCTGTAATTTCTGTAATCGTGAACATTTAGTTTAATTACTGACATTCCAAATTTATCCATTTTCAGAAGATAATTTTATGGAATTAATGAATCCAGTTGTCTTCAGTTGTCGATGAAAAGATTACAGCCATAATGACAAACTGATGTCTGCACAAAAATATGTTTTCTATACTTTGATTGTCACTAAAAAAATGTTTTTATCTTGCAAAAATACGATATTAATCAAATATTGAACTTAATTAATGACAATTTTCTTGTTGTTGTTGATTCATATATGTTTCAGGTATTTAGTGATCAACAATTGGCGGGTTTGGAAGCAAGATTTGAGGCACAGAGATACTTAAGTACACCAGAAAGGGTGGAACTCGCAGCCGCCCTTCATTTGTCGGAAACCCAAGTTAAAACGTGGTTTCAAAATCGTCGGATGAAGCACAAAAAACAATTGAGAAAAATGAATAGCAGTAGTGGCGGTGGCAGTAGCAGTGGTTGTAACGGAAGTCTTTCCGGCGGACAACAATGTGGCGGACAATCATCATCAGCAACTTCACCTGCAGGTATGTAAATAACTATAAATTTATCATTAAATATCATTTTTATATTTAATGTGAAAAATGCCAGAATGAACAATGCATAATGATATTAGCATTCCAGTATAAAGCATTAAAAGAAATTATAAAATGTATATTATTTATAAATATGAAATGGATATTCACATGGTACATCAATCTAGATAAAGTTTCATATATATATATATATATATATACATGTGTATCACATACACATATACGCTGTGATGTCCTGCATATGTGGCACACACGATCCGTTTCTCCGGCCAAACTGACCGCCAGGTTCTCCGACATCGTTAACCACTTTGCACCTTCGTCAATAAACCTTTCTCTTAACACTTCTCGTTAATAGCCCTCGAACACCAACGCACGCACGCTCACTCCAACACATACATACCTATATAAATAATATTTTATCGAAATATATTTTCAAAGTGTTAAATAAATTTTTTGTCCAAAAATAAAAATTCCAATTTTTACAGCGAAAAAAAACAGTAACCAACTTTCCTACTCATATTTCTGCATTATCTGTAAATTGAAAAATCTATTATTAAAATATTTTACATATATCCACATTTAAATGAAAGTTATATATATATAGACATGAACGAAGAGACATAATGAATTGGATATATAATTTACCTCGTCTACCATAGTAAAACGCATCTTCTCATCTACCTCTTCCACTATACTGCCATCTCCATCACTAAGTTTGATAATTGCAGATAACTGCAGCGCGTCGCTTCAGATAGAATACTTGTCGCAATCTAAAGTTCACCGCATCGCATCCCTGTAACTCCATTTATTAACTTTCTCTATCTCTCTCTCTCTCTCTCTCTCTCCCTCTTCTGTACTCACTCTGGATGCCATATCGCATACTGCCAAGATGGCTCCGTTCTTATTCATTTGGCAGACTATATCTGAAAGAGAGGTTGGAGGTACGTTCCACACTAACGAAGTTAGCCTCTGACATCTTCCTTGGTAAGATAGGACCAAGACGACAGCGGCGGTGGTAAATGAAGAGGGGTCATACAATATATATATATATGTATTGACTAAAGTCAGTCAACGGGAGTCAAGAAGGACTTTCCTCAAATATAGAGGAAACGTGTCTCCGCAGACTCCTCATGAAGATGGCAACATCTTATGCACATACATATCAGATATCAGAGGAGTGTAAGTGATGAGCATCAGACAAGAACTTCCAATACCTTCTTCATTTTCTGTATATGTATATTCTATTCGTATAAAGATCACTTCATCACTTCTGCTCATATACGGTTCCAACCCACTACACACAGGTCCACGCCTCCTTTCATTATATTCTCTCGCAGTTATTCTCACTTTATATCTTGTTCTGTAACCGTACTATTTCACTTCTCAATTCGTGGCTGCTTCGTGAGAATTAGTCAATTATATCAGCTAAGTGCTCGGCCACACCTACATTCTCAATTGTTCGCTTCACTGATGCCCATTTACTCATATACATTTTTGTGCTTCAAACACAATTTTGCTCTTTATATTTATTCATTTATGTTTTGCTCTCAATATACAACCATCCTCCGTTGAATGCAAGTGAAAGTGACAATTCATTTTTTAACTATTCTAATAGAGTGATCGATTGATTCGATGATGATGATGATGATGATGATATTGAAGATATCTGACTAAATTAATTTTTTTTTTTCATCTAATTGTTTATAGAGAGGCCGGTGGATTTTTCATTGAGCGGCGGTCGCGAATCGCGTGCAAGCAGCGACGCACCAATTGATTCTGATTCAGATGAAATCGACGTTCTTGGGGATGAAGCGCCATCGCCTGTACAATCTATCATCACTAATGCCACTAATATCACTGCAACAAAAACAGTTAATTTATCAAGACGTACTTCATCATCACCTACTGTTGGATTCCATCATCGCTCTGGATATTCCAATGCTAATTTGACGTACCAAACGTTACAGCAACAACATAATCATCAGCATCATCATCATCATCATCATCATCAAGGAAGTGAATCGTTGCAACGTCATCATCGTTGAGGGGAAAAATCATTAGTAGTGAATTTTTTTATCGATAACTGCTTCATAATTGTTTCATTATGGTCTAGGAAAGAAATTCCTGTGACTATTGACGGTGATAATTGATATCTGAAGTCGACAATGCTATTGCAAGATCTTAATGATTGATTAGTATCATGATATAATGAAAAAATAATAAAAGGAAGACTGGTTCTGAATATTCAACACATCCAGATGCCATCCAAGGACTGATTCACACGAAATGACATAAAGTATTTCAGTATCGCTCAAGTGCATATAGCAAAGCTACTATATATAGAGGAGTGTAGAGTGTAATCTGTGATTTAGTTCGTCGTAGTTAATCATCAATAGACAAAAGAAACAAACCATCCCTACAATGTCTCAAATTTTATTCGATGTATTCATTATTCTTTTCTTTTACATATGTATATTTATCGTTCATTTTGTCAAGAGAAATAATTGATGAATATATTTTCGTATATAAAAAGGTTACATAGTTTGGAAAAAATGGAATTTTTCATTTCAATATATATATATATATATATATATATGTGTATACATATAAACATTGCTGAATTATATAAAATAAAATGTATAAAATATAGATATATCTGAAAAGACAAGAAAGATTAATTAAAAACAAATCGGAATATAGCCGAGAATCAAAAGTGTATTAGATATATTTCTTACAGCAATGTAAATATTGATCTCGACTGAATCTTTCAGTGATTTGATTGATTATACAAAAAATATAAGATAATAAAAAAAAAACAAAACCATCTAACAAATAACATCTGGTAAATTAATAATACAATGTTGTTTTATTTATCAAAAGAAAAAATAGTTACTCATAAGATACGAGAAAAGGCAGAAAATAATGTCTCATGTTGTTGAGTCCAAAGTATATTCAAACACCGAGACATGTCCACTGTAAAATAACATTAGTGTAAAAAATATGGCCGGTGCAACTTTCATACACCTGTTCAAATAACATTGATTAATTAATGAAAACGGTTTTTTCAATATTATTGTATTGTCAACACCAATCTCGTGTTACATCATAATATTGTTGAATTGTAAGGTAAGATTTACTCACTTTAATTCACATTAATGGATGACATGCACACATTAATTTTTCTATAGAGGAACTGGTCCGAATATGGACGCCCTTTTATTTTATAGATATTGTAACTTCACTTTGGGTACCATTTAGGTATGCACCACCATGAGACTTCTAGGTTATCGTTACCATATGAATATTTAATTTAGAAAATGTGGAAACGTCCACATTCTCTTATTTGAAGAAGATGATTCGGAATATCCTCCCTTCCTCCGCGAAAGAACAAAATGAACATTATAAAAACATAAAGAATATTTTTCTCTTCCTTAAATTTTTATAATTTTTTAACCGTGAAAAAATATTAAAAATATACACCGTTTATATGGGCCTAAACATATATTTCGTGCATCACATATCTTACTTTAAAATATAAATAAAATTTTTGTAACTGTCATATAATAAACACTGTGTGCCATGTAATCTCTGACGTCATAACTTATACTTGCCATAGATTCCATTAAGAGATAAATTGTTGAAATCATAATATTGCGTGAGTAATTGCTTGCGAATTTGTTTCAAAAATAAAAATCTCTCAGCGACCCGCGTTTCAGCCAATCGTTGATCGCCATATCAGATAAGAGTTGAGTACCTCAGTCACGGATGCCAGTACTAATTTTAGCTAGAGTCTGAGGGAGAGGCATATCATACGCATGGTCCATATTTGGACCAGTTCCTATATGAATTTCGCTTTGACAAGTGATTTTTGCAAACATTTCTCATGATTAATCTAGTAACTATTAGTTGATTAAAGCTGCTTGCTATGAATTTGATGTGTTAAATTATTCAAGCAAATGTTATTTAAAGTGGTAGATCGATAAATAACATAACACAACATAAATGCATTAGTTATTCATAGCAAGCAGCTTTGGGAAATGAATTATCTTCATGTTACGCACAAAAGATGTTGACAAAAGTCATTTTTCGAAGATAAATATATATAAAAAACTTTTTCACCAGTCTTTGGGACTTCCAGTCAAATCTTACCTTTGAGAATGAAATTTAACTGAAGGTTACGAGTATTTCAGTGGAGCCGATAGTATTAAAAAAATTGCTTATGTTTTTTTACAGGGAAATTGATAAATACCACATATAGGAAAGAAATTATATAATGCAATTGATACAAAATGATTTAATGTCAATATCTAACTGCTGGCTTACAAATGCACATTCATTCTACCAAGAAAAACAAAATTGAGAAATGTTTCAATAATAATATTTTCCAGTACAAAGTGAAACTCCAAATAGAAAAATATTGACGAAAACTTTTAAATATTAATACAGTGAATTTTGAATCACAAATTTCACTCTCTACGCTCAAATTTTATGTAGACTCAAAATAATATTTGATCAATAATTTGAACACCAAAATTTTACAATGAACTAAAAAAATTTAAGCAAATAGACTTGCCCGATACTTTTCATCACTATTATTGTTTGATCGTATAAATCATTTCAATAATAATACCATAATATGAATTTGTTAATTTATAAAAATTTGCGATCCAAATAAACGAGTGTTTGAATTAAATTATTGGGTTAATTAAACGGCCATGTGCCTGTTTTGGTATTTTCATCGATGAAAAGGGATTTTCGGGAGTACAAAGCTCGAGCAAGGTTTGTTGATATCGGTGATGCGTTACGCGTCATCAGAATGCAATGTACGTACTTTTATATGTAATTTTTTCACAATAGATATAAACGTCATTTTCTCACGATATAAACGGCCGATCGAAATGAGCCATAGAAACTTATGATCCCCCGAACATTCTTATGCTATGTTCAAAATTTCAGACTTTTTTTATCAAGCCACTCCTGAGATCACGTGGCTTCTATGTTTTTCGTCACATAAATTCTATAAAATATACGTAATTCATTCGAAAACGTATATAATTGTTATTTTACGGCGAACGGAAAGTCGAGACAAAATTTAACATAACAATTTATTGTTAGCTCGATAACAATTAACTCCCTATAAATTTTTTATTTGTTTGGTCCAGCAGTTTTCAAGATACTCCCACTATATAAATAAAATATTGGTCCATACGCCTGCTGAAAAACACCTTTTTCATCTACGTCACCTTCGAAAATATGAAATTGTTTTTTCTATTATTCAAGGAGGCACTTCATTGAACATTAATATTAAATTTGTTCATCCGTTATTCCACTATTTATTGTTATTACTTTCTTATCACTAAGTGATGAAAAGTAATAACCTATATGTAGACATATTCATCAAATCATCATGTGGGATTAATATATTTCTTCGATTATTCATGCCTATACTTTGTCAGTGTACGCAAGTAAAGAAAAATGAAAAGTTAACAATGGAAAAAACTAAAATCCAGTAGTATTACAGAATATGAGTGCCGTCGGAACCTGTTACGGTCAAAGTGGTACAACTAAACTCCGATAAGTTCATCACTTTTCTATTCTCTAATATGACACTCTCTCATTTATTACAATATATATCTTCATGTCTGCATGGTTCTTCAGTTTGTTCTGATGGCGCAGCCAGATACATATCTATATACATAAATACACATATATATAGATGATGTTGGAGGGTCGTAACAGGCGGAGCCACTGAGAATACGTCGAGCTTTCAGTTGGGGGATGAATCCTAATACCCAGATAATGGGAAGTAATTGCGAGGGATCAGAGCAAACCGGCGGTAGCTACTCTGTCACAGGTTCTGCTGGGACAATACCTATATGTATCCACATATATAAATACACACATGCATATATGAGAGTCTACGCATACGTACATACAATGCAAGAGTGGAAACGAAGAGAGCGCTGAAGGGACATTGGAGGGTGCGTAATTATGTTATCGGAACAAAATCACAGTGGCACGTTCCCAAATACGAGGTATATCACTTGTCTGCGCACTCCCACACAGTTCATCCGTATATATATATACATACGTATATATATGTATATGGACATGAATAACTGAAAGCAAAAAAAGTAAATCGCGAAATAAAAAACTTGTAGATACGAGAGAAATTCATTTTTTTGTATGATTAATAACGCGTATACTACGTGTGTTTACATATAGAAAAAAATTTCAAGTATGTCCTCTTTTTTTTTTTATTTACTTTTTATTCATATCAAATAATGTAAAGATGTATATATATTGGAGATGGGAGCATAGATATCTCTATTCATGATCTTTTTTAGTGAACGTGATATTACAAACTCTGACACTCCAGTGTGTTCTTTTGAAGTCATACTAGCTATATATATGTATATATATATATATGCCTGGTAATCTTTTATATCTCACAATCACCTGCATATTGTATACAGAGAGATAAAGCTTGAATTGTGCACGGGTGAGTGGTTGCTCATAAATTAATGAGATCACTGGGCATTTATGATGTTTATTAGATTTCACTAAGACGCCTGTTATTATGGTACGTAAATAAAGGGTAACAAATTTACTGTATATACTACCTATAATTTTATATATATATATATATATATACATACACACACAAAACTCACCCTTGTCACGCTTCTCGCGGGTGCTCCATAGAATGGAATGTGGCGAAAATAATGAAATAAAGGACAATGAAGTGGCTGGGACAATGGCCAATAGAGAGCTGTGTCCGTGATCGCGTGATACAAAAAGAGAGATAGAATGGAAAGAAAAAGTGAGAAATACGTGATGTGATAGGGAGAAAGAATCGCGGGTGAAGTTATATATATATATATATATATGTATGATATACAGACACGTATAGCTGGGGGTATATATATATACTAAATGCAGTGGGCGTGTTCCCATTACTTTCATTATTTTTCACCGTAGGAGGGTTCGAACGATATGCACTCACATAATGTACCAAAACCCAAGAGAAAGTGCGAGGGTTATTTCTACAATAAAGTCGCTGAGGGGGGTTAGGATCACAGGGTTATGACAAGGGACACTATGACACTATGTATGTTAGGTTTTATTGTGTATATATATATATATATAATGGATGAACAGGTACCGTAATAATCCACTCAATTGAATTCCACATCATCTCGTATGTTGTCGTAAAGCGTTTGACGGAATAATTATTATTGGGGAATAAAAGGGGGATACGACTAAAAACAAAAAATCCCAGTTGATATACTCGTACAAGTAAATCAATATGGCGGCAATATTTGAATGCATTATTTGTTTCCAAAATATGAATATGTAAATACATGTTGCATATATAAATAAATGATATAGTGTGGATGAACTTTTTGTAAACAGTATCAATCAGATTACTACATATTAAATATATTGAGATGTGATTGCGGTGAGTGAACGAACTGTAGCACTGCGAGTATTTATTGACAGTATGCTAATTTTGTAGCTATTTCTCGATTTATTTCGAATTATTATAAATAGTGAAAACGATTTTATCTTTTTGAATAATTCTATATTTTCAGAAATGAGTGTAGATCTAATGGAACTCGACACCGAATAATAACATGTCACTTTATAAGTTTGACATTGCAATATGAAAATGGTAAATGTTGCATTTTCATAAATGCTGTTTTTTTTTCTGTTTTAACGATATGTCATTGAAGGTAGCCAAAATGTTTATTGTGGCCGGCCACAAATGGCGCCCAATTTTGCGTGTATGTATATATGTGATTTGACAACGTTGCGAAAATATGTCGAGATTCGTAAAGAGTAAGTAGACATAGTACTTGTCCTATGTATTGTATATACACACTTACGTTAAACCTAACAAGCTGTCAAGATGTCGGCGCGTGTCACTCTCGACTTTTCAACTAACGCACACTTCTCAATAAATTTATCCTCTCCCCATCATTGGCCCATTATCATCCACTTCTTTCTATTCACGATTTTTATTTTCCCGTATACATAATAATTTGTTGTATTGTTGCATGTATATGTGTGTACGTATATGTATATATATAGGTATATTTTGAGAATGAATGGCGAAAGTGAAAGAGGGAGAGAATGAAAAAGAGAGTAGGAAATGCGAGCAGAGGCTTTGCTTAGCGCCACGTGCCGCTTAACTTGATCACCAAGCAATCTGGCCTCGTTTCAACCTTCGGTTACTTCAACGCTTCCACTAACAAATAACATTGTCGACGCCGTGTGCGGGGGCGGCACTGATTCGATTTTCCCTGCTGTGAAAGTGGAAACGTCGAGAGCCACCGAGTGACCAGAGGACGTGACGACCCGTTCGAACTTCGTGGTGTGTTTAGAGATGAATGAGGTGAACAGTAAAGATGAAAGGAAAAAAAAACATTCTGACACCGAAACTACGAAATATACATACATATATGAGGTATTTCGTACCAACTTAACTATTTCTTACCGTAAAAACGCCAATTGCTATTTCAATCAAACAAATTTCTCTGAATTCTTCGAAAAGAATGAAATTGGTTTTATATATGAACAAAAAGTGAAAATGCTAGGTTAGCAGTGCACTTTAGAATTTCACAATAATTCTTTAATAAAATGCTGTAGAGTATTGGTGATATTTTTAAATTGAAAATCTGCAGAAATGAATGAAAATCGCTTCAATAATTCAACCAATTTGAAATGAAATATCCAGAATTTTATAGAATAATAATACTTACATAATTAATGACTTAGATGGGAGATAATTTAAGTTAATGTAAAATCCTCCCTATGATCATTATTCTGAACATATATAATATATTCTCTCAACTTGTTACATTTTTTACCAGACAACAATCGCTTAGTCTATAAATTCATTTGGACTTTTGAAGTTAATGTATTTTCAAGAACATTATAATTTGAATTGTGCTTTAAAGAGCTATCTCACCTCATGTTCCTTAATGTACATATTGCAATAGGGTTGTTTAATGATAATTGGACGTATACGTATACGTGACATAACGTGAGACTAGCAGCAGTCTCAACGACAATATGCAGAGCGTTCAACGGTGACGACGATGCCAAGAGCTTCCAATTAGTCGCTGGTTATTTAGTTACGACCAGCTGTGCAATAGACACAGTGAAAATTTATATGTTGTATGTACATAGACGATGTAGAGGGTTAAAATAAAGATGTAGATGGTGAGAGAAAGGGATGAAATGAGAAAGCACAACAAAACAACGCGCCAGATTCCTATCACCGACGACGTGTTTAAAAATAATTACCGTGGAAGATCCAACGATAGTCACGGAGTTGCCCTCACCTCTGAACTTCTAAATCCCCTGATGCTTGGACTCTAGTGGTTTCCGCGACATAAAAGCAAACTTATACTTGGGCTTTCGCTCTCCCTCTCTCCCTCATCATCAACGCTACAATATATATATATATATATATATATGTACACAACGGGAACACAAACCCAATCTCTTCTCCCTTCTCTCTCCTCTCTTCCGGCACTCGACAAGTGGTACTCACCTTTCAACCACTCTATCACCAGCGGTTAAAGAAGTAAAGACTGAAGGCTCACTCGATTTCTTCTTTGTTTTTTT
>CAJUYH010009829.1:0-13158 GCA_910591685.1 Galerucella tenella
CCGGTTCATAAATTTGCTATATTGTTTTTGATATTTCTCTTTCGAAACCTCAGGTAACAAATTTTCGGTTGCAGCTCGAGCCTTTTCAATAATATCTGGACTAGTATTTTCAATGTGTCCGAATTGGACAACTCAAAAAATAAATTATTTTGATCTTGGTTCACAATTCCTAAAATAATGCTTAATAGGTTAATGTTTTTATAATTAATAAATTGAAATAAATAATGAATAATTTACTTACTTTTGGTTTAAATTTGAAAATTGTACACGAAAAAGAAATTCACTATTAGGTTGAATTGTCAAAAAAAGTTGACAGGTCATTGGACATTTTGATGCGGAAAAGTGCCGTAGTGTGTACTTTTCGCATTTCTTTTCCAACTGTTATCAAAAGAATAATTGAGAAAAGGCCTGCTTTGCGTATAAAAATTTGTGTAGAAAAGCGTGCTTTGCATAGTGGTTGTAGGAAAATACTTATTTGTTATTCGGTTTCAAACCAACTAGGGTGAAGAAACGGTAAACATTTATTCGCCGATTAAAAGTTACCATTAAAAAAGATAAGATTATAAAGAAAACAGATACGAATCCCGGTAATAAAACATCAAACGATTTTCAGCTCCGTCGTCAATGACCTTGGACATTTAACTCGGCATGGCCGCGATGTTGCCAGTTTAAAATATTTTCTGAATTTCTTACCAAATTGCAGTGTTGACTCGTGAACAATAACAATTTCTAGTGCCGGATCTAGTTTTTTCAGAAGTTTCCACTAAATCTTTAAAACTGCGCCTTGAATTAAAACAATAATCATAATCGAATATATATTTATGTATTTATTTAATACATATATGTATATTCCTATGATTTGTTATAAATAGTCATTACTCTTGGGAGATTGATTAATAAATACATTTTTAGATAACACAAATAATCACAAAAATCAACCAAATTTTAAAGTACAAGTAATTCTTAATTTATTTATTATCAAAGGGAATACAATATACACCTATGCAAGGGAGAATTTTGATAATAATTTGTAGCACCAAAGTTAATATCAAAAACTTTGAAACTTTTTATATCATAGGCCGGAATATTAAATTATACACTCTCATCCCTTGGAAGTCGAAAGAATTTTATTTTTGTTTCCGAAAAAAATTTATTTGAACAGTTTCTGTATGAACAATACACTCCGCCGTGATGTTTATTCATTTTATAAGAATAATAGTCTATACCACTATATTTTTATAGTTAATATTACCACAACGCACAATATCGATTAGTCAAATGACACAATTAATATCATGTGGTTTTAAAGAAACTAACTGTTTTTAAAATGACTCCACAATATTGTGGAGTCATTTTAAAAACAGTTAGTTTCTTTAAAACCACATGATGAGTAGATTCCACGAAGTGAGGGTTTATACAGTTAACACAATTAATATCGCCGATTGAACATCTTCAAACAATGAAGCAAACAAAAATGACGCTATGAATTTTGAGCACAGATTACAAGTGATTTTGAGCATGTTTTGATTAGGTTAGGTTAGCCGTCACCGTTATTGTGCATGGTTGCCAAGGATGTGTTTTGTGAAAAAAGTATATATTTATGGTATGATTTTTATACATTATAATCTTTTTAATTGTATAATTCTTTTAATGTTAATAAAATTGATTTAAATCAAGTAATTATCGAATATTTGTATCTGTATAACTATCACACTTAAAAAAATGCTTATAAAATATTTGACCTTGAGATATTTCGCGAAGCAGCCCGAACGGAGTCGACATAAGACGATGGGCATTTAAATGGGTTTGTCCACCCATCTCTCTCTTTTTTCACTGTTCTCTGTCAAGCTTTCGTATCTGTTCTCTTTATAATCTGTGACTAAAGTTATGTGACTTACAAGTATTTGGTACTTTATTAGCAAATGAAAAAAGCGTGTTTTGTACCATATTAAGCATCAATTGAAAAAGGAAGAGTTGGTTTGAAGCTGTTGGAGTCTTTTGTAAAAAATTCAACAAATTATTTTTGTTGTCAAAATTTTAACAAACATAATTGGGGAAAATAACTCATTATATAAAGCATGAACATGAACCAATCACAAATTAAATATAAACCAAAGTGAAACCACAAGAAAATGCAAATAACTTGCACTCTAGCTCAAACTTTTTATTTTCCTCTACAATATTGGTGACTAAACATTTTATGATTCTTCATGTCAAAATTTGTGCCTAACTTCAATTTATACTAGTGACGTCACAATGTTGAAATCGGATTTTGAAAATTCAATTTTTTAATTCTGTATGAAAAGAAAACAACATTATTAAATTTAATAAATTATGGCGTGGTGTAAGTTGTTCCTTAAGAAGAAGCTATCTGTTATGAATTAACAAGAATCTATTGTAAATCATCTAATTTATAGATATGTACTGTCATTTTCATAGCCCTTTTGCGACTGGCTATTAACTATGTCTTGATGAAATGATTCGAAATAAGACTCAACAAATTATTTCCGTTTTTGTAGGTCCATCAGATTTCCAAGCTCCCACTTATTAGGACCGTTCGTGGACGATGACTTGACCAAAGAATTGTCATCGAGGGTCCTCATTTGCAAAGAAATGATTTTACCTCTGCAAGGTTACCGTCATTATTGTACTTAGGAATATTAAAAACAAGCAAGTATTAATAAACCTTAATATTATTGGTTTCTTGTACAAAATAATGAATAATTGTGTAAAATTGACTGGTTGTTACATTCTGATGCAATGTGTGTAATTTACTTCACATATGAAGTCATGAAAACTCGTTTTGTAAAAAATGGTTACTAATAATGTATTTTTATGGTACTAACGTTTATTTTATAACCATTCCACTTCTTACAATTCCTTCACCAACCTTGGTTATAATAAAATTAATAATTGTTTATGTAATTTTCTTTTGAAGTGAAAAAATCTAATTGTAAATTCTGTAAAATATCAAGTATAAATTACCTTTAATGTTCTGCATATCTTCCTACTATACTCAAAAATATCAGTACATTCAATGATATAAAATTTAAACTTAGACTGCTCCCTCATTTGTCACTACCAATTATTTCAAAGTACGAACAGTTAACAGATTAATTATTTGAAGTAAACTATATACGTTTAAAGATTCATTAAGACTAATTTGTAGACGTTGCTAGTCAGTTATTCAAGTTTTTTTATTTTGAATCAAAATAGGAAAAAAATAGATTGTGTTTTCACGGGATTGTGATTTCTTAAGAGGCTAATATTATAAACAAATGAGAAAATTTGAAATCAGTGGAAAATAGATGTTCCCTAATAGTGCCGGTGAACAGATCGTTTTTAAATAAATAATTTATAAAGGTGTGTTTACTCTGGCTAGCGGCGCGTCTAGTCTAAACACGCCTTAACGTTAAAATATATGATCGGATGAGAAACATGTAGTGCAATATTTTTAATTTAAGACGCAAATATTCTATGAAGAGAGGCGACTTCGCTTTGTACACTAATAAAAAGCTTATTTTAATGTAACTGCACTCATATTCAATTTAGGCATTCTATGGTGCATGATTGGATTTACATTTTGTTAAATAAATGATGCTCCGATAAGGTTAATTAAAACACTTTATATTTCGAAGGTATAGATTTTATTTTAATTTGTAAATCGCCCTTAATGAACTGAATTGACGCTGTAGTAGGGTCAAAGCTGGTGAAAAATATACTATAAATTTGTGATTTTAAAGGCGACCAATTGGAGGGTGGGGAACATTGTGACGCGAGTGAAAAAGTAATTAAAACTAGAAGTCCTACTAGGCCTATGGATTGACATGAACAGATTAGTGTCCATATCTAAAATATGTGAAGTTTCGTAATAATTTGAATTCGTTTCTTGTATGAAATTCATCACTTCCTGAATAATGAAACTGTCAAACATTTTATGCTTGGGATTATCTCGAATTCAAACTCATATTAAAAATTAGAAGATCAGGGTTTTCCGAAATCAGTTAGGGGGTGTTATGCTTAGCACTAATTCCAAGACTCACCACCAGATCGCGCCACGTTATGTAACCTCACTATACCTTGTTTTTAAACTAAGAGAAGCGATTTGAATTTAAGTTGGCATTTCTGTAGCCTAGTGATTGGTTAACTTGACGCCTGTTTCACACAGCTTTTTTGATACCACTGACAACGATATTTGAGAGTTTTTTGTTTATTTGAAAATATTATAACTTCAATCTTTATTAGGTACATCTTTTTCACGTTTGTTTCATTTTTAACTAAGTATTATATTCCAAACAAGTTGAGTGCTAATATTATTATTTATTCAGTTTTATAAACAAAATCTATGCTTGTTTTTTCTTGTTAATGATATAAATTTCCAAGTAAAATCATTACAGTACATTATTATGGTATTTTTCGATATCAAAACTTCTGTTGACTTCTAGTTGGAGCTCAAATGTGAATAGAGAATAATTTAAACATACAGAAGCTTTTTTGTACATATTTTTATCATCCATATTGACATGAATTACAAATGATAACCTTACATTTTGTTCGCAACAATGTGACATTTGGTTACAACTTTCGCTATGGTCGGTGGCCAATGATGATTCAAATTCTAGACTTTTATTGATCCCTCATTGGACACGACACCTGCGAGCAATAAAATAAATATGTCACATAATTGTCAATTAGTTCGAAAAGTCTGGAGACTACCCTTCCGGAACACCCTCTTTAATCTAGTAACTTTTAGTGGTGTAAGTGAGGTTTCTCAAAATGCTTCTCCTAGTTTAAAAACAAGGTATAGTTTCTGAAACATTTATTTATGGTGGATATAAATTAAAGTGTCACTAACGAAAAAACAGTGTACAAAATATCAAGTAATCAAAGTTCATACAAAGCAGGACTTGTTATAATTTGTTGCTAAAAAATGCGACCAATGATAAAAAAATCGCCGGCTCTGACTATCTTGGCAGATATTTGCGTGAAATGTGAGCCGCACTACGTATTTTTGAACTTGTTCACACTACAACTCTTACATTTGCTGGTAATTATTCGAAATAAACTGAAAAATAAAAATTCACCAAATTAAAGACAAAAAAATGTTGTTTTCAAATTTTCCCTCCGTACTGGTTTTGTATTTTACTTTTTTCTTATGTAAAATATTATACAAAGTCATTGAATAAAGTATGTTATATATAAATAAATGTTGAAATAATTATTTTAGTAAACAGTTCAATGTACAGTTGATATTACATTATATATATTGTATGTGTCAAGCTTTACACCTTTATAATTTGTTGTATCGTCGTAGTGCCGATAAATAACAAGTGTTTCTATAAACACTTGAGATGTGTAGAGCTGCTAGAAGCATTTTTCATTTCACGCTTATCAATTTTATTAGCTGTTTAAAAAATAGTTAACTCCTGATACTTATTGTATGTGTCAAGCATTCTACATTGCGATGAAGGAACTCTATTCACCACATCTGTTGGAATTAAGGTCAGGAGAACAGAGTGGTCTTTACTGCTCGGGCCCCACAGACAGATAACCTTGGTTCACCTGTAATGGGCCGTTTTGAGTATGTAGCTTCTACCAGACACTCGTAAACCGCCTGTCATTTATGCGCTCCTATCTGGGCGATCTTCTGTAAACATACTAAATCTCTCATAATTTTTGTTGTTGAAAAAATGTATTTTTTGGTAATACTCCATCAGTATCACGAGATAACTATTTTTTATATATTTATTTTTTCACTTTGTTATATTTCGTAGTTTTTTATTGAAAAAGGATATTTCAAATAAAATTCTAACTTTTAAGGAGTTAAATAGCGGAAATAATATTTGTATACTTTGTTTGTGATTGATATTAATTTACTTCGTAAAAACTCAACGATGTTACATTGTCTAGACTATTTCGACTTCTTGTATGAGTTTAGCAAAATATAAAAAGATGTAAATGGCAATTAGACAGATGCTATATTATTAGTAGTATCATTGAGTTATTTATATGAATCAACCATTTTAGTGAAATAGTGAAATTATTAACGTTGGTCTCTACCACAGACATTTTTATATGTCTTTGGTCTACTCATTTATAATCTTTTTTTAAATTTGCTATTTCAGATATCTCTTGATTATCTCGAATATATTTTGATGTTAAACTTTATTGTGTGTTTTCTGCTGCATTGCGTTCATTTAAAAATATATAAATGTCATTTGCACAGAGAGGATTGAAATTTTTTTTATTTTGTGTGCTGGTCTGTTGCTAACTGTGTTTAAATATTTTTAATTGGATAAAAAAAATCAAATAGCTGATTAACTTTTGGAGATTGTGAAACCAAAAAAGGAATACATATAATGAATGTAAGGGAAGAAGATTTTGGGATTTCTATGACATTTTTTACTTTGTTTATGTTGAAAATCCTAAAAAAAGTTGGAATGATACACAAAAGATTTGCGGAGAAAAATAGTGGTAAAAAATTATAACTTTAATAGCATATATCAGATATAAAATACTATATTATTGCTATAGTTCTTTTCAGTGTTTTTGAGCCATAAACTCATACAGTAAAATGCACGATTCACTTCAAATTGTTGGCTTCCTTCAAGGTGGCGCGCTATAGAGGTCGTTTGTATTGATTTTTAATAACACGTAACTTGAAACTATGTTTTCCAAGTTAATATTGATGGAGGAATATGATTTTTAGAAGCCACTTAATGGTATTATTGGACACAAAAAATTGGGAAGTTCCCTATTGATTTTAGTGTAGCTGAAAAACTCTGAAAAGATTTATAATAATTAATTGTTATTGAATAAACGCAATGTATGAATATTACTATGTAAAATGTATAACAAACTAAACGAAACAAGTAATTTATTTCACTAAACTTTTTAGTATAAAGATGACAATAAAATAAATCACGAAAAGAGGAAAATCTATTTTAAGACAACATATCCTTTGAAAAAAAACTTGAATTAAAACATTTAAACGATTAGTTTGTGTACGGAACGATGCACAATATTTAATTTGACAGTAAACCCATTCTGGTTTTCGCTGCTTGAACGTGTATAGAATGTTACATAGATACATTGTTCCTGTGAAGGTGATAGTATTAGCGTTTCTTAGCAATAAATATCTTGTCGAAACTTTTGGATCTGTTTTTCGTTATGTCGCTTTTTCTTATACTACCTAAAGATCTTTAAAACTCTACAACAAAGGTATTGTAAGTAACAGGATAGTTGAATTGAAAAAAGTTTTTGGCTAATTTTAAAATTATAAAACCAACATAAACTCAAGGATTAGCTATATTTTCGAGCTATCAAAGTAAATTGTCAACGTCATACATAGAGCTGTCCCAAATTATCTAAAATCAATGCCAAGTACGCACAAGATGATTAAAATGATTGATTTTCTTTTATGTCGTTCAAATTGTTAAGAGGAAATGCTGTATTTTTGTTAAAACTGACGAAAGATATGAAAATACAATTCAAATTGTTACAAATGAACATCTCTGTTTAGACGAGCATACGACATATTAATTTTAATTAATGTACACAAATATTTGAACCGAGATAATAATATACATTGTTTTAAGGATCTCGAGGTATTATTTTTGTGTGAATTTTGTTTGACAAAAAAATTTACGTGTCATCTCTATTACCAATAATGTGATTTTAATTTTAATATTTGAATGTATAAAACATTTCTCATATATAATATTTATGTTATTAATAAATGTTAATATTATATAATTTGTTTGTCTTATTAGTCCATGAGCTGGCACCAATTTTTGGGTAGGTATTTGAGCAGGCTTAATTTTTTTGCCAAAAATAAATTGTTTACGGTTTGTCTTATAAATTTTGTTTTCACTTGATTAGGTAGGAACATTTGGTAGCTTAATATAAGGACCATTTATTAATAAATCCATTATTTTTAAATCATAATTTAGTTCATAATTACAGTAGAATTGAATTATCTTCTTTGAGATTTTTAATTAATTTTTGTTCTGCTTTTGAATTATTGTTTTTTCTAATATGAGTTTACAACGTACCCTATATTATTCTTTTTCGTGTTCAGGCAATTCATTACTTGTTCTATTGAACTTATTGTGTCTAATTTTGTTATTGATTTTGTGATCAAATCAAAATGTAATCCTTTTGAAAGAACTGATACGTCTGAAGATCTCAAAGTTTTGCTTGATAGATTAATGCTTGAGTATGGTACATTGTTTTGATAATAATTATTCATTTCTTTTTGGATTTTCTGTTCAAATAATATTTCAATTTTTTTATTTGAATTTGTTTTTCATACGTTGTAGTGTATGTACAGTGTGGAAACCACTTATGGAATAAAATTCTTTGTCATTATTTTCGAAAATTATAAAAAATGCCAAGACCCGTCAACTTTTGAATTGAGTTGTGCGTTATGTAAACATAAATGTAAATGTACAGGGTGATTCACGCAAGTATGCCATAGTCGGTGTTGTTTTTTTTAATGAAACACCCTATATATTTGCATATTTTTGAAATCCTCTTAATGAACCGATTACAACAAACTAAATAATGTATGGTCAATTATGAATTATACAGGGTGAAATTTTTATTTTTACAGATACACAAAATGTATTTGATTTTAATACATTGAAATAAATGCTCAAAATATTCTCCACCTAGTTGTTGGCAATAGCACAGTCTCCTATAGAACTCCTTCTTAACTTTGTTTAAAGTTTGAGGTGAAATATTCCGTATTTCTGTAGTTATCCTGTCTTTGAGGTCTACAAAGCTAGTTGGTTGTGTTGCATATACTTTGTTCTTGAGATAACCCCACAGAAAAAAATCTAACGGCATAAGGTCTGGCGATGTTGCTGGCCACTCAATAGTACCTCTTCGTCCAATCCATTTTTATTGGGAAGATTTAATCTGAATGAGTTCTTACCATTAAAGCATAATGGGGTGTTGCCCCGTCTTGCTGGAACCAAACATTTCCATTCGGTAAGCTAGGATCTATTGCGTTGGGATATAAGTTTGCCAACGCAGGAATAACTTCATTTCTAAGCATATTTAAATATTTTTCAGCCGTCAAATTTTCATCTATAAATATAGGACCAATAATATGTTCGCCTATGATACCGACCCAAACGTTCACCTTTTTAAGGGGTACTGATTATGTGTCTCACGCATCCAATTAGGATTCTCTGCTGACCAATATCTACAGTTCTGTCGGTTTACCTCTCCATTCAATGTGAATGTTGATTCGTCAGAAAAAAGAATGGTACCAAGAGCTATCTCATTTCTGTTCAGGTTATTCATCAATCTTTCGCAGAAATCCATTCTACGATCTGGATCGTCTTCGGTTAACTCCTGCACAAAAGTTAATTTGTAGGGATGAAGTTTTTCTTCATGAAGACATCTTAGAACAGTTGTATGACTAGCATTATTTTCACGGGCAATTTGACGTGTACTTGAAGTTGGATTCTCTTCGACACTTAACAAAATATCCACTTTCACATCATCTTCAACGAAGTGTGGTTTTCTTTTCAATGGTTTGACATGTCCAAGTTCTCTGAATTGTGCATGAATTTTAGACACAGTACTTTGTGAAATATGTGGCAATTCGGGATACCTGTGATTAAATACGTTTGCCACTTCAACTTGACTTCTGCAGTTATCCCCGTACCCGATCATCATTAAAATCTCAATTCGGTGAGTCTCAGTTAAATATTTCATTGTTATGTCGACAAGGAAAGAGTGTTTGACAAAGATTTTACTTTTTCAGTGTAAACTGTCAATACATCAACAACTGGCAGAATAGAAAACAATCCACATTATTTACCGATTTTGTCTAATTATTGGCGTTTTTAGGTATTTATGATTCATTATGATTTATTCATATTTGATATTATTTTATTAGTCAATTTTAGTTACCATATCAAAAAGAAAATCCTCGATACCTACGGTATCTTGTTCGATATTGAATACTTTATATTATCTACGGTGCTGAAGGCGTTCTCAAACCATGGCAAAACTTGCCTTTTCCAATATTCTGGTTATTTTTCTTCCTTTTAGTATGACTCCATTACTCCTGCATAGGCGAAGGAAATGAACCGAACATTCGGAGTGTGCTTATATAAATAATCTAATTTTCTAAAATATTTTGGAACAGATTACCAGAATTAATGAAAAAAACTTTATAATGGTAGCTGGAATGCTACCGAAACGATGAAATAAAAATAGAAAAAATATTGTGGTTTAATTTTCCAACAAATAACAAAAAGAATAATGAATACACCACAAGGAACATACAGAAGATATTTTATTTAAATTTAAAATGTCAAACGAAAAGTTATATGATTCAAGAGCAACAGTTTCAGATATTAATTAAATAGTGATCTCGCTTATTGGTTTAAAACTGCCGGAAATCGAAGAAAAGATTTCTTATCTATTGCTCCCCGCACTCCACATGTAACAACACTACAGAAGGATGACATTTTAGATAATTCCACGAACTTTTCATTTATTGAAGTCTTACTATCATCCGTTGTTTATCAGTAAAAAATAAAAACTACATTGAATATGACATGAGGACCCACAGCAATATGGCCTACCAGTAACGTCATTCTGGAATGGTCTATGAGTTGCAGATAAACTATACATTATTTCTTTATTACGGTGTTCGTGATAATAACGACCAGATTTGTAATGTTTATTAATAAAGGATTTGCATTCATACACTACCAAGTAAATATACTTTATCTGATAACCTAATTCATGTACCTACACATTATTACTTTAAATATATTGTACCTACGCAAATTTTTGAATATTCTAAAAATGATGCGACTTCATGCACCTATAGAAAATGCTGATGTGACTAATTTAGTCTGTATCGACGATTATCAGAAATATGCCAAACAAATTTTACCCAAAGGTATATATGAGTTTTTTGCGGAAGGCAGTGGAAAACAAGAAACTGTCAAAAGTAATTCAAGTGAATATAAAAAGTAAGTTAAGCCATTTACATCCTTTTATAGTCATTCAACCTGATTAATACACGTGCCAATTACAAAATTTTACCTTAATACAAACATGCAGTTTCAGTGTATATTTGGTTGCCTATTACAAAAAGAGTTTTACAGATTTCGGGCACAGTATTGCTATAGAAGAAACGGCCTACAGGTCACTAACCATTTTAAGTGTGTATAATAAAATAAAAGCTTTTTTGTCGTTTGTAGATACACCATAAGACCTAGATATTTTTGTAATGTAGCACAGAGAAATATTAAGACTACGATATTAGGAAAAGACATATCATTACCTATTGGTATTGCTCCTACAGCTGCTCAAAAACTTGCTCATCACGATGGGGAAATTGCCGTTGCTAAAGGTGACTATAAATAACAGACAAGTTAACACTAATGACAGTCGCTCTGAGGATGAGCAATTATTTGGATAGATTTGTAATTTTGTTGATTTGATGATCCTTTTTATTAACAGTCAGATAATATAGCTTTTAAAATACATACATAATGAAAACAGTGTCAAAGTAAGCGCCAAAACAAAATTAAACGAACTCAAACACGACTAAAATCAGTATTAAGAACTATGTGTCTTGCAGAGGTTTTTTGTCATCAGATTCATCAGGGCGACTGTCACATGAACTTGCCCTATTCACAACAAGGTAGAGTATTACCTTTGAAAATACTTATTTCAGGTGCACAAGAATTGAATACAATTTATGTACTTAGCACCTATTCGACAACAAGTATAGAAGAAGTAGCGAAAGCAGCTCCACACGGAAGAAAATGGTTACAGATTTTTATTTTTACGGACAGGTATGTACCCTATAGTGCGTTGCAAAATACAATAGAAAGCGCAAAGCTCCCCGAGAAAACCTTTTCGACCAAATTTTATAGAGAAACAAATTAAATTCAACTTTGTTGGATACTTTATTGTCAAATTAAGATTACTATAGGTATTCAGTCCCCACCCCCTTTTTTCTTTTGAACTGTAATACTTAGACTGATGAATTAAGCAACAAGAAGGAATGGGATCCAAATATCATTACCAGACTTGGAAATAATGCCATTCAATGGTACACAGACGGCTCAAAAGCAAAAGAAGGAACTGGGATAGGAGTGTTCAGACCAGGAACCAAACACTATGAAATATCTTTCAAGCGGAAATCAACGCCATAATAAAGTGCGCCCAGTTCAATATTGATAAAGGATACAGAAGACAAAGAATTATCATAATGTCGGATAGTCAAGCAGCCATTAAAGCACTGAACTCTTGTGTAATCAGTTACAAAATGGTATGGGAATGCCTAGACAAAAGAAATAGCTCAAAATAGTGGAGGAAGAAGAATGCAGATTTTGTGGAATTGAAGAAGAAATCTCCATCCACATACTTTCCAACTGAACAGCACTTCAGAATCCTTGAGCACAGCACCTGGGAGATTACTGGATAGAAGAGGAACATTTACCAAGTTGAAGCCTGCAGACATCCTAATATTCCTTCGGGAAATAGGACTAAAGGAACTACCAGTTTCTGACTCTCCTCAGAAACTAAGTAGAAGTAAAGGGGCACAATAGGTTTTTTAGGTCTCAGTGAATGTCACCCCAAAATACATACATAGACTGATGAAATTTGGAGGGTGACAATGAACTATTGTGAGCTTTTCTACTAGTGTATTAAATGGACTCCGTCAACTGGCACTCTGCGCTCACTCGCTTGTTTATGAATATTTTTTTACGAAAGAATCACTGAATGTTCTTCAAATGTAATATAACCATCTGCAAAGAACCTTGGTAATGCATCCTTCTAGTAGTTTCGTTTTTGTATTTTAGAGAAATAAACAAAAGTATAATTACAAACGCCGAAAGAGAAGGATTTGAAGCTATAGTGCTTACTTGCGATTTTCCAGTGTTGGGTGTTCGTTTAGCATCAGCTAGAAATAAATCATACCTACCTCAACATTTGCAGTAAGTATTGTAAAGATTTGTGAATATTCCGTTATTTTGAATGTGAATTATGGTAATTCAAGAAAACATTGTTGTATTCTGTGTAAACATTTTTTATTTAAAATTGCAAAGCGCTTTCGGCTATTAAGCCATCTTCAGTGCCATACTCGTCAGATATGATACAAGAAACCTAATT
>CAJUYH010009829.1:13258-25536 GCA_910591685.1 Galerucella tenella
ATTTTTGTACTATCCAACTAAAGTTTAATAAAGAAAAAGTTGAAAAACAATTTCTGATTTTTTTGAAATTTGAAAAATAATCCAGAGACTACCTCTTTTTCAGTTGAAAATATCAATAATCTTCAAAACCAGCTTACGTACGAATATTATGATCACAATATGCTTAAAGTAGCCAGATACGGGGGTGAATGAAAAATACGAAAATATGAAATTTATTGAACATCAAAATTTCTCTCTCAAAATCGGCACATAAGCATAAAATGTGATTAGAATCATAATTTCCAAGTAACATTCTTCGAAATTTTAACAAATTGACCCGTTTTTAGGACATTTTCTCCAAAATTACGAACTTGCCAATTGACAGATGTTACCTGTCAACTTTGACTTGGCGCATTTTAAGTTATTTCAGAAGCAGAAGTGATTGCTATCCAAAGTTGTTATTTAACTACAATAATAAAAAAAATTCCCATATGGTTCCAACTTTATGGCGGACATTGTATATATTTACTCTTTACCTTTTTATAAATATTCTCTATAGCCTAGTGGTGGTTGACTATGGCGCGGACGATCGGGGTTCGATCCTCACTGGAAGTTCTTTCTTTTTAGTCGTGGAGAAAGTATAGTCTTTTACTTGTGTAGAATGGCTATTATTCACTTGGATGATTCCAAAACTCGTTGAAGAATATACATTCCTCGCAGAATGTCAATTATTCATAATCTAAAACTGACGTGTTTTCAGTTGGAGGTATTACCTGAAATAGTAAGAGCAGTTGGAAAAGATGTTGAAGTGTATTTAGACGGCGGAATCAGTGATGGTGTAGATGTATACAAAGCAATGGCTCTTGGCGCTAAAATGGTGTTTGTAGGAAGAGCGGCAATTTGGGGTCTAGCTCATAGTGGAACAGAAGGTGTCAAAAACGTTTTGAGTATTCTGGGAAACGAACTTGACAAAGCGTTAGCTATTTCAGGTAATCAGAATTTAGTGGATGTTTCAATTTTAACAATACATTTTGTTATTATATTTTTAGGATGTAAAAGTTTGGATGAGCTAACACCAGAGAGAGTGGTATATAAACCACACTCAAAATTGTAATTTACGTTTTCAAGATGTACGAGCAAAATAAATGTTTTAATTCAACTGTCCAAGTGTCGATTGTAAACGATATCTGAATTGAGTATAGAGGTATTCAAGAACAATGTTAATTTAATAAAATTCATTAAAATAAAAACTAAGATAGTTTTTTTAACAAAATTTTTGCACCCGTCGTTTCTTGTTTTTTCAATAATTTTAAATGCTTCTTTACTTTTTGTTTCATAGTATTTTGTGTAGCCTCTGAACCGTTTTCAAATACTGCTACTAGTATAAAACATCCTCTATTAAACTTTAACCAAACATCCAGCTAAAAAGAATGAAGATGTATTTAAATTATTGTATTTGCATAAAAATAGGATCAAGGACAAATATTTAATTAACCTACCATTTTCTGATCCAGTTTATCCACTAACACTGATCCAAATGTAACATCCTCATTCTCCAATTTAATCTTGTCGAACTGTGCTAGTTTTTTTAAAGCCATATGAATTCCAGCACTTTCAATACCTAATACCTCCTTTTCATTTTCTTTAACCGACCATTCAGGATCAACTATAACATCTGCTAAGCTACTGTATGCTTTTTCCAAGTCACTACCACTGCCTATAATAAATTATCATTTGCAAAAAAAACAAAAAATGTTTTAAGATATAATTATACCTGCTTTTACTACAGCTAACATTTCAATGGCTAAAGATGGGCTGGATAACCAAAATTTACTATCATCTGATATTAATTCTAGCAGAGTTTTAATGGAATAACCTAATATTTCCTTTCTTCGTAACTCAGGCGTCTTTTTGCAAGTGGAAGATTCCCTACCTTCTGTTAATTCCTTGATAAAAACTGTGTGAAATTTTGTTGAATCTGCTGGTGCTACCAACCAAAGCAAAACCTACAAAATATTTGGTTATGAAAATCCCCTCCAAAACATAAATGTGAAATGAGGACTAAGTTCAATATTATGATATATACCTTGGTTGTTGACTTCAACAACAAAATAAGCTCAATGGCCACTCCTGAAATTATAACAACTTTTTTATAACTTAGGATAATACTAAAACAGTCATGGAAGAACGTCCATAAAATTGGCCTCAACAACCCAGCCCAATCAGATCTAAAATACCTAAAAAATTAGTGCTTTTTATGAGCTAATTAGTTGACCTAATCGGAAACTTGTTGCTCATATAGCAACAGAGAAAATGATGACAATGCTAACTTTTTTTAAAAGTTAGCCTTGTCATATAATATTGCACGGTAAAATCATATAAAAACACCCTAAGAATTAGTTGCTCCACGAACAATGATCAGAACAATTGAATAATAGCAGAAAAGTGAGTTTTCATCGATTATTTTTTCCGGAGACTCAAAAACGTCTGAGATGGCCGTGAAAAATTAGTTGCTCTATGGACAATGATCAGAGCAATTGAATAATAGAAGAAAAGTGAATTTTCAATATCTCGATTTCCTAAATAGGCTCAAAGATATGTCAACTCCAGGACAATATGTGGCAATTAGCTTAACAAGCGATAACCAATGTGTTATGTACGATAACCAAAAAAATATTAAAAACCATTTTAATGCTAATATTGCAGCAATATTTTATGTAAAATTAAATAATAAAAAAAAGTAGCATTTAAGTTTTAAAAATATATAATATAATAAATTTATAAGAATTATGTTTATTGTGCCTTTGTATTAAAAAGTCCTTTTTCTTCTATTATTTAATTGCTCTGATCATTGTCCATGGAGCGACTAATTTTTCACGGCAATCTCAGACGTTTTTGAGTCTCTCAGGAAAAATTAATTGATCAAAACTCACTTTTCTGCTATTATTTAATTGTTCTGATCATTGTTCATGGAGCAACTAATTAGCAACTAATTCTTGGGGTGTTTTTGTATGATTTTACCGTGTATTATTATATGACAAGGCTAATTGTCATCATTTTCTCGGCAACAAATTTCCGATTAGGGCAACTAATTAGCACATAAAAAGTACTAAATTTTTAGGTATTTTAGATCTGATTGGGCTGGGTTGTTGAGGCTAATTTTATGGACGTCATGGACGATCCTCATGTTTAATGGCTAGTTTCTACCAGCAAACCAAATTTTCAGAACAAAATAGGAACTTACAGCTATAGAACTTGTGATGGCTAGTTGTTATAAATAAATTTCAGGACTGACCATTGAGCTTGGCACCCATTTAGATCTCACTTCTTTTGTCATTAAAATCGACAACCAAGGCATATATCATAATATCGAATGTGGCTCTCATTTTTTGATAATATATCATTACGTTTTGTACAGAAATTAATACTAGGTATACATATTTGTTAATCTAATGTGTTTTTCTATGATTACCGGATATAATTGTATTTTTTTGTGTTATTTTCTATATTTTCTTATAAATATAAAAGTTCAAGTGAATTTGCTCATTCAGTATCTGGAATTTTTTTTACACATTTTCTGATTATACTTAATTTTGCCAAGTCAGTTAACTATTATAACTACTGCATGTCTAAATTGAGAAATATAACCAAACAAATATTGCATGAATAAATTGAATCTTATAAAAAATAAACAAATTACCTTTCTTCCCCATTCATTAACAGCCAAATCTTTAGCATTACTTAAAATATCAGATAGTATAATTTTATGTAATAACACAGTATCATCTATACAGTCTAACAAAGTTATAACTGTACAATGTCCGTGTTCATGTTTGCACAGCTCGACCACATGTTCCTTAATAGTTTTCATGATCACCTAAAAAAAAATCAAGTATTTTATGCAGTACAAGCACTAGAACAACACTTACTTTTCTGTCTTTAGTGGATCCGTGCCAGACACACTGCATAGCTGCTCTTGCTCCATCTTTGCTATTACTGATAACAACAATGTGTGGTGCTAAAAGACTGATTAATTCTTTCTTATCTTCTTCAGAACATTCACTGAGATACTGATATAAAACGGTTTGTACTAAACCAGAATCTAGGAAAGATTTATTTAAAACCCTCAATAAATTAGCTTTTGTGGCACCTAGAAATGTATAATATAGATTAGTATGTAGGTAGTATTATTTTTAATTAATAATAATTTATAACAAATTTTATTTAATTTTGCAAAAAACTGGACATTGACAACATCATGTACCTAAGTTAGCATTTTTTAAAGTTGGGTTATCTTTATAAGTATCTCTTAGATGTTTTACATTTTTATCCTTTGAATTTTTGTAAAGATCTCCATAAAATTCCTGAATAAGATACTGCTTTTGCAGAGGGCTTGCCCAAGTAGAATATGCATATTCCATTACTGGTGCACTGATAGAATGAGTTGAAAGTTTAACTGCATGACCAATCATAGCATCTATAACTTGATTACGTATTTCACTACTACCATATTTCAATAGACGCTTTACACAATGTATGCCATATTTGGATTGCAACATATTCACACTGACAGGAACTAGCTCCTAAAAACAAATATCAACTTGGTGGAATGTTTATAACATTAAATACCTCTCACCTTTGATATCTGATTTATAACAACATCTGAGGAGTATTTTAATAGCCATTGTATAATTCTTGCAGTATCATGTGCCACAACAAATTTAGGATAGTGCCCTCCTCCTTTAAGTAAGCTATGTAGTTCATTAATTAGTTGAATACGTTTTTGTTCACCACCAACTAATGTTTTTTTCCGTAGATCTTCACCAATCTTTTTAGCTTTAACTATAACATCATACCCATCCCTAGATTGTTTGCGCTTTAGTTTCAGTTCTTTCTTTTTCTTCTTAAACTCATTCCAGTTTTCAAAAATCTGTGGTTTCGGTTTATATTTGTCAAACTTCCCTAGAAATAGTAAAATAACATAAATTACCAATAATACTATTCACTGGCAACAATCTAAAGTGTAAGACATACCTTTAAATTTGTTGGTGGCTATTAACTTGGAGTTAGGTTTTTTTGCAATAGTTGGTAGATGTTTTTTATCACTTTTGGCATATTTTGGTCCTTTTTCTACAGTTTTTGATTTCATAGTCTTTAAAGGATCTGTATCTCCATCTTTTTTCACTTTTTTCTTTGGAGGACCTACTTTTTGATCATTATTTAAAGAGTTTTGTTTCATAATTGATATCGTTCAATTTGAAATCTTAAAACAAGATCTATATGAACCTAAAAGTACCTTACAAGATAATCACAATGCTGCACGTGTTAATGGAGGTTATATTATGAAGGAAGCCAAAGGAAGGGTAATCGTAGACCAGAGATAACCTAGGTAAAATAAAGAAGAATAATGGATGCAGATGAACTACTGTCAACTGTAGGAACTACTAAGTAGGTTAACCCTACTTTTTGTATATTCATGTGTGCCGATTTAATAAACTTAGATAACATTTTATTTATCTCTTGAATATGGGTAGGAAAATTCCTGGGAGAAAACATCGAGGAGTAAAGGATCCTGAAAAACAAGCAGCTGTAAGATTTGAAAGGTAACCATTATTTTATAAGTCTATTTCTATTATTATATTTTCTGAAATATTTTTAGTTTGAAAAATAAAATAAATGCACCTCCATCTAATCCTGAAAATCAAGAAGTATCAAAGAATCTACAAAGAGTTATTGACTTGAAGAATAAAACCAAGAGTGGAGAGATCTTTATTAAAAGAAATAAAAACCAATTAACCAATAAAAATGTCCATAACGATAAAGTTAAATCTGATAAATACTCTCCTGGTAAACCTGAAAAGCCTGGACGTAGTTTTGTACAACTTCCTGGTGAAACTAATAGAGAATTTGTCCATCGTATGAATAGAATATGTATGGAGGCAGTAAAAGAAGCAGAATTTGAAGACAAATATGGTGTAGAAATAAATAGAAATGAAGAAGGCGAGGTATAAATATTATTATAATTACAAACTTATCATTTTTACTGACACACACTTTTTAGGTAGAAGTAGTAAAAAGGGAAAAGGATGAATTGGAACTGTTATACAAACAAGAGGTTAAAAAGAAACAAAAAGAAGACAAAGGGGGTAAAAAGAAGAAAAAAACAAAAGACAAAGTGAAACCTCTTAAATTATCCAAATGGCAAAAGAGAAATAAGAAACTGAAAGAAAAACAAGATAAAAAAGAATATCAAAATATTGATGAATTTAGAGAGTTCAGAGATAAAGTTAAATTTGGAGAAATTGTCCATGCACCCCCTACTCTTGTCAAACCAAAAATTGCAGATAAAATCAAAACAGGTCTAAGGGTAAGTAAAACAGATTTTAATTATGCCTGTATTGAATATTATCCGTTTTTCCAGCCTGGCAATAAAAACTTGCTTCTAAATTCAATGTTAAACAATTCCACAAAACAAACTAATCAAAGTAAGGGTATAAAGGACAGCACTAACAAGACAAAAAGTAAAGTGATTGATAAAAAAGGAAAAAGAAAGGAGCTACCAAATTCTTTAAGAAGACAATTGGATAAACAACAGAAAGAAATTATTGATGCTTATAAACAGCTAAAATCAAAAAAGTATACAAAATAGTTGATTTTGCAAAATAAATATGTTTGGAAAGGAATTAGCCTGTTTTCTCTGAGAATTAAATACCTTTACTAGGTGGGTACATATGTTTTGATTCACCATTTGGCAGCAACATTAAATGCTCGATTAAATGTATCAAATAAAAATGGAATGAGCAGATGATGTACCTGTAAAAAATTAAAATTTACAGAAGTAAAAGACCATCTTGTTTGGGATTTCAAATGATCAATACTAGGCTGAAGTTTTATGGAATGGAAGATTTGTTTAGAACTAATTTAAATATAGGCATGGATAAAATACAATTAAATTTTTATTAGAACCAAAAAACATTACAATTATTTTAAATGTAACAGACAACTTTTTCACAAACACAAAATCAAATACTTCAAGTAACTGCATGGCTTAGAGCACATACCTGCAATTTATTTAATAAACAAAATAGTTACTCCAGTTTACAGTCTCTTGTGATACTAGAATAAGGCAGAACTTTGAGGTTTGATAATCTCCATGAATAAGAAAGTTAGCAAATGTATTTATATTAAAGAGCCAAATATCTGATTGGAAAATTCTACAGGATCAAAACTTGATTAATAATTTGAGTTAGACACATTAAAATTGATGAAAATTTGAAGCAAGTTTGTGATCATCATACATTTATGACGATTTTTCTGCTTCTGAAGATACAGTTTTGTAATAAAACATTTCAACTTGTGATTAGATGATTAAATGATTCCTTATTCATGGAGGCACACAAATAAATACACTCATATAGTTTGTTATCAAGAATAAGGCACATTGCATTACTACATTTAATACATTTTTTAAGTACCTATAGTGTATATATTCAAGAGCAATAATACACTTTTAGTCATAATGGAAACTGAATAAGATTAACTTGGAAATCAAAAACCAATCTATGAATTAAATAACTTATTTTAAGAAATGTCCAAATTTTGATACATATTTTTTAGATTTCCCCTACGGAACAAATTGTAATATTCAATTATTTATAAATTAAAATATGTTTTAGGAACCAAATAATCTTTGTTTATAATGTATAATATTTACTTTGTGCAAATTCCTCATTACATCATGTTTATGTTAAATAACAACATATTAGTGATGTTATTTTTGTTTTTCAAGTGTATCTAATTCGTTAAATATCAAAGGAAAAGTAACAAGTAGCAATGGTTTAAAAAAATAGAAAATAACATATTCACTATCAACAAAATCACAAAATAAATAACACAGCATTTCACAGTTCTAAAACTGTTATTTATATATTTCTGACTGGTCCATATAAACATTTTGTGCTCAAATATCAGACTTTTCTAACATCTCAAATGTATTACAGTTCCAATATACTGTCAGATGTTTATATGTCTTCTAAATACAAGTTTCTAATATTTGAGTTCCACAATTCAACGAAAAAACTAAAAATAAATTCTTTTTAAAAAGAATGTAAAAAAATACTGTAAACTTTTATCAAACTTCTGTTCAATTGATTTTCATGCAACTAATTTTTCAATAGATGAACCAGTCACACTAAAATAATAGGTACTTTATTATATTTCAAAATCAATATTTCAATCTTATAATTCAGAACTTCATTCTGAAAACGAGTTTTAATACAATTTTATATTGTATGTTTGCTTAAAACCCTTCATCTATGAATCTCAGATCGTCAATGACGACGAAGTATTCATAAAAGATAAAGTATACATCTAAACACAAATTTGTCACGAAAACAATAGTTAATTTATCCATAATAAATGGGTATTATTAAACATTGAAGTGAAAAATAGAACTAGAAAACTAATAGGTACAATATATCACAGCTAGGGACTGCTTTTAATACAAATTGCACAATTTTTAAAATAAAAATCTTCCAAAACAAGCCAAACAAAACAATAATTCTGAACAAATCCTTACAAAAATTAAACATCTTGTAGGAAATTCTTATATGAACCCCTTGTTACTATATGATCATATAGACATATAACAACTTCTTTATACAAGCAAGGATTTACATTTTTACCAAACTTGTATAAAACAAAGAAGTTACCAAATGAAAGTTTATTTACAATAAACTTTGCTTTCTTCCTATCAAGTTTTCTTGCTTGTGCTCTTAATAAATAAATTCTAAAGACTGGTAAGAATAAAAACAGTCCCCTGTACAGAATACACATAAATGTCAATAATAGCAAAATGAAAAGCCAATACCATAAGACCAGGAACAATTTTTCATTTAATACATTTAAAGGGAGAATGCAAAGAGCATCACTTGATTGGATGCCTCCACTAGGACCATATCTGTAATATGTGCACTTTGCTAATTTTGGGAACACCTTATTCATAGGATTGATTTTCTTAAAAGAAGCATGTGCTATTGCATATGTTGAAAACTGTCCAGTAAGTAACCAGTCCATAAAACATATGTTTAATATCTAAAACATAAAATACGCAATGTATAAAATTGGTTCAAACTTGCAAAATTGGTTTTATGTGAACTTTTGACTAATATTATGTTTAATAATTTTGACAATTTACAAAGAATGTTAACCAATAACTTACCACATTTACCAAATTTAAAACTTCACAAAAGCAATATCTAAATGTATAAATATTATGAGCGTACGTCTCATCTAGAATATGCTTTACAATCTTATCTTTCTCAGTTTGATTCCATTTATCAGATGTTAAAGCTCCTCCTAAAAACATTAGATTTTTGTGAGTTAGATTACTTGGAAAATTTTAAACAATAAACAAATGACATTCTTAAAATATGTTCAGCACATTTTGGATATTACCAAAATCTCCTACAAGTTGTTTTAATCTTCCAGCTTCACAAGCTTTCCACAAATATCTCGGCAAATAGAACAAAACAGCTTGTCCACCAAAAACAAGGCATATCCATTGGTAGTAAGTTTGTCTCGATATTGGGGGTTCACCATTAGGATGATTTAACTTACGTAGTCCCATTCCTGGTAATACTGTGTCTGAAAATAAATTATAATAGAAAAAAACATCAATTTTAGTAAGTAATTTGTAGAATCAGAAACTATTGATACTGAATTGTGAGATATACCATTTAAATTTTGATTAACAATAAATGTCCCGTGAATCCAACAAAAAGTATCAATCACTTCTTTTCTTTGCTCTACGTCACAATGAATAGGTTCTCCAAAATGCTGTTTGCTCGTGAGTAATACAGAAAAAGTTGCTAATAAAATAACGGTGACTCTGTAATGTAGCTTAAATACATTATTATCTGTATGTACAGCTCCTAATTTCACAAAGGTTTTCACATTCTTATACAACTCCCACATCTTCACTAACTAAATAATACTTTATCCCAGCTTTTTGGACACAAACTAAACTAAAAAACTGCCGGTTGAGAATGAAAAAAACTTGTAACGAATGACGATAAAAAATTGAATCGAGTATTTGAATTCGAGTATATGACCTACCGATGTAACGATCTTCTTCGTTTTTATATTATTAGGAGAGAGACGAACTAAAATTTTCTGGAACTTAAATGCATGGGGGGCATGGGGGCTTCTCACCGTTTTGTCTTCAGGTTTATTAATATTTCTCATACATCTATGGATTCCAAATCTGTGATGGAATTTATCAAGTATCCTAATCTTTTTACCCTGGGTTTGTTTGTGTAAGTAATCCTTGGCTGTTGTCTATACCTGTGTTGTGTTGTCATAAAATGTTTTCCCTACGAAAAAGAGTTAAATGGAAAACGAGAAACAGAGAGTTTTCATAGGGAAGATGGAAAATTCCAGGTGCTCTTCAGGGAACATTCCTAAACTTTATGCTAGCCTACCCGCTTTAGCTAAATACCATATGGGTGGAGGGCAAAAAAATAAGAGAAGAAGTGTTTGTATAAATCTGGTTGTAGAGGGCAGAAGCGTAGTTTAAAGTACCTCAAACTAAACTTTGTTTACTTGTTTGTTTTTCTCATCTCTCTTTTGGGTATTGTTAGTGATTTAGTGATTGTATACCATTAGAACATATTTTTCTCTAATTACATATAACAATTACTGCACTATCCTCTATTAATTTTTGTTCACATAACTTTCATTAATATATCTTATGATTCATTTTTATCAACTTTATTCCCAGAACTTAATGACCTTGTTACGTTTTATTCACTAATCTAATGAAACATTTTAATTGAAATATATTGAGAGGAATATAGTACGTTTATTCTCTCTTGTCATTTCATTTATACATTATCTACTAGCGGGATGTACTCGATATGGGGGCATGCTTAACATTGGAACGTGAGGAAGGCAAAGCTAAAAAACGGAGTGAAGAAATTGATAGACAACTGGGCGAATTTGCTAAGCAACAGAATAATGTTATCAAAATACTACTGTTGGGTAAGTAACATTATTTACTGTAACATTATCTTTAAGAAAGTTTATTTATCCAACTTGCTTATAAGAGTAAATATTGGTATATTTTTCAGGTGCTGGAGAAAGTGGGAAAAGTACCCTAGTTAAACAAATGAAAATAATTCATACAGATGGATTTACACATGCAGAATTAAGTAGTTTTAGACCAACAGTACTAGATAACCTTTTGGCTTCTATGAAATATGTTTTGGCTGGCATGGGAGTTTTAAGAATAAATTTAGAACATCAAAGGAACAAAGTTCATGCTCAAAATGTTTTAGTAGCTAAAAGTTGCTTTGATATGAGTTTTACAATACTTCCGGCAGTGGCTGCATCTTTACAAGCTCTTTGGTCTGATAGGGGTGTGAGATTAGCTGTTGCAAGAGGTTATGAGTACGAGTTAAATGACTCTGCTCTCTAGTAAGTTTATGACATATAAGTTTTATTGAAATTATATTGACAACTAGTACAACAATTTAATGTATCATTATTTTTTCGAATAATATTATCTCTGTTGGAATAAATATAAACTTGGTATTTACCTTTGATAAAAAATTGCATTTTTATCTTATCAGAAATACACAATAGCAAATTTCCTTGTAATTTTACCTTACTAGTGCATGATTATCCTGGTTTTTCCTTGATATGAAAAGTTCTTAATAATGGAATTGAATATCTGAACTTTTTTATTACCAATTTAATAATTTGATTTTCCGATTGAGTCATATCATTTATGGACCTGATAAAGTATAACACCTTCAATTGAATTAACAAAATTAATTTCATTTTATTCGCAATGTTGTCAAACTTATAATTTGAATATGTTATTTATTTTGAGATTCTTTTTAAAATCGTTTCAGTTTATTTGAAAATATGGAAAGAATCTGTGATCCAAAATATGTGCCAAATCCGACTGATGTTCTTAGAGCAAGAGTACGGACTCAGGGCATAATAGAAACTCAGTTTCGTATAAATGATATGATTGTTAATATGTACGATGTTGGGGGACAGAGATCTCAACGAAGAAAATGGATATATTGTTTTGATGATGTGAGAGCGGTACTTTTCGTTATATCACTCAGTGGATATGATATGACATTACTTGTAAGTTTATATAGGTATCATTTTGTTTAGCTTCTACTTATCAATATGTATAATTTATGTTTACTAGAAAACACTTATATTTATTTACATATATTAAAAACATTTCAAAATATAAATATTTCTTGACTCTTTGAAATATA
>CAJUYH010009830.1:0-13157 GCA_910591685.1 Galerucella tenella
TCAAAAATTATCGATTTTGATCGGCTATTACGTACTTAATCTTCCTAACCACGAGACAGACTGGGTGCTTAGTGCTTGAGAACTTCAATCGAACTTATCCAGCTAGTCAAATATCATGTACCTTATACATTGTTTTTTCTGTAGCCAGTTCTCCGTCTATTATCCACGGCTTTTTCATGAAATGACAATTCAAAGTTATACAGGGTGTTTCATTGGGAAAGGGCCTAACTTTTACTGTAGACGGGGATCACTTTGGAGCTTCCAAAAACCTATATTTGATTTGTCTTCCGCACTTTATAGCCAAGATACAGGGTGTTTTAAAAATTTATCCTATTTCTTTCGAGCCTCATAACTTCCAAGTTACCCTGTATATTATTTTGAAATTTGGTACACGTAACAACCATTACCTAGAAACTCCATGAAAAGCATCTCCAAAAAGATAATGCAGGTACGGCTTAACAAAAAATCTCAAAACTCGTCTTTCCTAAAAAAACACCCTGTATATAGATTTTTTTTAAATTGCTCTTTATAATTGGAAAGAGTATAGAAAATCAAATCTACATATTTTATTTTTATTTTTCCGCAGACAATTTTACTAACAAAAATTTACCGTCAAAGTAATAATTTATGCACGTTTTGGGGGTTAAAAATGGTATCGGAGAGGTTTTTTTTTATTTTTTCGCTTGAAATGAAATCTATTGCATATAGAGGAGCATCCTAGAAATTCAATTGAGTTTGTATGTTTACGAGTAAAGACCACTAAAAAATGTGATTACAGGGCCGTACGTAGGACATACTCATTCAATATGTTTCGAATATTTCGAACACCATGTATAAGGATATGTATCTGGAAACTATGCACTTCTACATTTAGAATAACACGAGTAAAATACGAGAAATAAATTTATACTGCAATTTTTATAGGTTAGACTTGCTCCGTTTGGACAATGTTATTAGAATTTCTTGTTTTCTTTTCAGGTCTATTAATAAAATTAATAAACATCTCTCCGTTTTCTCCCATTATCTTTTTGGAGATGCTTTTGATGGAGTCGAAATAATTAGGAAACAGTGAATGCAATGTTCACCTGAAATTGGGCTTTAGGGTATAAAGCCTCAAGTCTCCTATTCGAATCCAACTTTGGAGGCAGAATTCAAATTGAAAAAAAAAAATATTGGCGTGAATACTGGTACCTAATAACAAATATTGGATGGGAATTGTTTGGTGAAGAGATAGGAATACTATTAAAAGCGGCAACATTTAACACCAAATCTTCATATCAATCGGCTAGCTATTTTTCCAGAAACATCTAATTAACGCTCATCATTAAATGTAGGCTAGAATGATTATTATCATTCTATTGACTTTTATTAAGAAATTGCGTTTCTAAAATTGATAAGAATCTTTTACGGCATAATTTTATGAATTACTGCAATATAACGGAATACAATAACACTAATTTTTCATTAGGTGTAATAGCTACTCAATACCAAAGAACAATAGCTTAGGTCTTATTTTCCCGGGACACTTTTTGAAGTTGATATCGGCTACAAAATAGTTATTGAAGTATGTATTAAGAGCGAAAAGTGAGGAATTAACGCGCGACACAAAGCGGAGCGCGTTAATTGCTTGAGACCAATAATTCCACCTTTAGCTCGCAATACATATAACATTTTTTCTACAATCACTTGAATATATATTATAACTAATAAAATTGATATATTCCTACTTCTTATTTCAAGTACCTACCTGTCAAATACTTTTTGAAATTTTAAACGTACGATTATTATTGTCAATACTGTCAATTTACTTCTTCTTATTCTACAATTAGAAAGGCCTCAGCTAGCAGGGCCATCCGGTCAGTATGCAAAATATTCAGAACGTGGCACAACAATTAGGCACAAAAACACAAAAAAAATTAATACGGCCTAACGGCCTCGTTTGACAAATTTCCCATCTCATTTCGTAATATGAATCTTTACGACACTTATATCGTAAATATCTATTACGCTCGGCCAGCGTAAAGTAACTTTCCTCAAGAAACGTCAACTTTTCGTTGTAAATGGTAAGCGAAAAAGCCTACTTTTCAATGTGATTGTAGAAAATAGTATATTCAAGTATAAGTGGATATTAAGGAAATAGAGCAAGTGTTTTAAAGACCAGTTATCCACGAATACTTTACCGCTATTTTTTTATTGGTGCACTTTGAAATTATAAATACTGATCTATAACTACTACAACGACAAAAAATGGAAATAATAGATGAAATTAAGAACTAAATGTCAAATGGTTGAATTCGTGATGTATATGATGTATACCTTGCGTTGTCATGGAAATGAGAAAAGCATAAACTATAATTTGTATTTTGATGGAAGTTCAACCATGGTTCAACCTTACTGAGCTCTGTGAATGTCAATAGTATTAATTTAAATACCATTTCCTAAGATTTGAAAAATCGAAATACCTATTAATATTTCAAACAATACCAACGGCACTTTCCATTTTAATTTATAAATTTGACATTGTTAAATATTGTTCGAATAAAAGTTTTGACGTCACAAACTACTCCTGTCAGATCAATAATAAAAAAATTGTCATTTAGACATGATTTAGACTTCGTTTCTCGAGTTGTTGATGTTGCCACAGTAACTTTAAAACACGCGCGTTTTTTAAAGTTCGATTTAAACACGCTGAGGCGTGCTTTAAATAGGTAAAATGGTTCACCTATAAAAAATGCTTTTTCGTGCAATTGTACGCGGGGTCAGTATTTCGCGTTCTCAGCACAGTCCGCGAAATTCAATTTCGCGGCCTAGGCATACAAATAACTATTGTATATAATCTTGAGGTCGTTAAAAAGTTTCGCGGCCATGGCATACACACTATTTTTCATGCAATCGTTGAAATTATTGAGCTAGATAATTGTAAATAAATATATTATTGCTCTTAAATCAACAACAGTTCAATTTATTTAACAAATTATTTTGACAACTCTTGACAAAACGCAAAATGTCTGATACTGATAGCGATATTCCAGTACCTTCCACTCCTCCTGAACTTAAAAGCGTTGTAAACTCAATAAAAATAATAATAATAAATAATTCCTGTCTTTGTAGTATTTTAAGGTCAATTTAGATCAGACAATTATTCCGAACCATATTTTTTAACCACTTCAATACATAACCACAAATTATAAAGATTAATGACATTCATACGGCATTTTCATAGTGAAATGCAATAAATCAACTTGTTTTTTTTTTCACAATTTGACAGGGCAGACAATTTTTAATACAATTTTCAATTTTAGACTCAACGATTTGAGTTGTTCCATAATTTGAACTAAATATTGCACCAGAAATTGTCTAATCTAAAATGACGTTTGGTTTCGCAGCCGTTGCTATGGGTAACAGCCGCGAAATTTAATTTCGCGGACTCTGCTGAGAGCGCGAAATACTGACTTCGCGTGCAATTGCACGAAAATAACTATTAAAAGGGACTTGAACCAGCTGGACACCAATGGCTTGAAAAATTAAATGATAAATTACCAGAATTTGAATTCAATCCGTCCACCGCAGACTTATGCATCTATGAATCCACCAAAGAGGGGGTAAGAATAATAATTACAGTAAACGTAGATGTTCCGGTATTAGTTTACAAAAATGAGGATCCATTAAAATAAATCCGAGAATATTCAATCGATTGCTTTGAAGTTAGAGACCCTGGGGAATCGGGATTATTGCCGGGAATCGAGTTTATGAGAAATTACGACACAATACTCAAAATATAATATTAAAGGCACTTGATAAAAATCAAATATGGAAAATTGCAAAAAATTTGGAATTGAACCAACAAGAACAATCAATCATACTCTATCAGAATGTCATAAGAGAGATGTCAGGTTGAGATTAATCCAGAAAATAGATATACTAATATGACTATATATACAAGAAAAAATCCCTTCGATGTTATCGAAAGGGTAGAAACATTACTCTTAATATTCGAAAAATAGTTTTAACCATGAAAAACGGGAATCCATGTTGCTTTTCATACAAAAAAATATATATATATAGCTTTTAACAGGCCTTTTAGGCCCATAGCTTTGTAAAACCTCTCCACACTTTTCTATCTTTGGCCTTTCCTCTCCATCTTCTCTTTCAGGTCTTCTAGTACCACCTCCCTCCATCTTTTTCTTGGTCTGCCTCTTTTCTTCTTGCTTTCCGGAAGTCTCCATGCTATTTATTTCACTATTCTTCCTACTTTCATCCTTTCTATGCGCCCTAACCACTGAAGTCTTCTTGATGTAATAGTTGCATCTATTTTGGGTTCACGATAAATGTTATAAAATTCTTCGTTAGTCCTCCTCATATACACCCCTTCTTCTATTTTTCCTCCCAGAGTTCTTCTTAAAATTTTCCTTTTTCATCTAATTACACTTTCTCTTTGTTATTATTTCCTTGACAGATGCTTTGACCGGACTAGGTGATTTATTGATCCTCTACTTTTGTTAGCTTTCATGATTCTATGATTAATTTGCTTTTCTTTGCTACAATCACTATTTAACAGGGTTCCTAGATATATAAACTGTTCCACATATTCAAATTCTATGGCCATCAGATACCGAGACACTTTCTTATTGTCTCAATAATAAAATTGTGGAGACCCCTCGTCCCATCCCCATACTTTGGGGATGACTCTGTAAAAGGTAACCGGACCACTCATTTCTGCGAAAACTAGAATCTAAATGGTATTTAAAATAAGCTATTAATCGTTATCATATAATTTATCGTGATTATTTATACTTACTAGTTTTGAAATGACTAAATTCATGGATATAATAATATTAATGTAGGTATTTTAATAACCTGAGAAAATTCTGGATAGGGTATCCAAAAAAACGTTAAGCTGATTCGTCACTTCAGTAGCTTTCATTATATCAACAGTCAAGTGAACCTGGTGAATATACTGAAGCGAACTATTAAAGATAAATGAGCTGATCTTCCAGGAAAATGGATTTTTTCATTAACTTTTAAATATTAAATACCACAGAGTATTATTTTTATTGATTTTAAGAAAGTGATTAAATTCAATTTTTAATACTATTTCCCAAATTATATTAGCGTGGAGAATAGTAAAAATTCAAGACACTGTTAATAGTACACATAGATTCAAAAGTTTTGCATCACCTTCTTCGGATGCGAAGGAATTTTTTTGCGCTAACAATTTTTTGTTGGCTTGTTTATCAATGTTTACCATTTCAATATGTTCCATATTTTTTGCAATATACAGATGTTTACAGTTTTTTTTGTAAGATAACATTTTTAGTGCGATCATTTTAACATTCAATGCATTTGATCTTTACGATTTTAAGTGCAAACATGAATCGTCAAGTCATAAGTGAGATTGACCGTGCAAGAATAGTGGCTTTAATTGAAGAAGGTCATTCTCAAAGGTTCGTGGCAAACACGGTATCTCCAGACCAATTCTCTTCGTGATAGACCTAGAAGCGGTAGAAGGCGTGTTACTTATCAGCGGCAGAACCGCTATATCCACTTAACTATCCGAAGAAACCCGACCATGGCAATACCAGCACTCCAAAGAGATATGAGACATGCGTTGGGAGTTCAAGTATCGATCTCGACATTACTAAGACGAATACTTGCGACAGGTTTGAGGTGTCGCCGACCAATAAGAGTGCCCAGACTACAACCTGAGCACAGAGTTCGCCGACTACAGTGGGATCAAAAACACGCGTCCTTGCCTGAAGAATTTTGGAATTCGGCGTTTTGTTCCGACGAGACAAGGATTTGTTTGGTACAAGATAGCTATCGAATACGTGTGTGGCGGGATCCAACGAGAGTTGCTCAGATTGCACATGCTCACCCCGTGCCGCCCTTCAGAGGAGGAAGTGCTATGTTTTGGGCTGGTATCATGTTAAATGATCGCACATAATTAATTCATGTGGAGGGAACGATGACTGGTGATAGGTATCTCAGAGAGATTCTACATGCTCACGTGAGACTATGGCGCGCAGCTGTTGGCAATTCCTTCGTTTTAATGGACGATAACGCCCGACCTCATCGGACCAGAGCTGTAAATGAGTATCTTGAAACTGAAGGGATCAATTGTTTGAACTGGCCTGCCCTATCTCCTGACATGAATCCCATAGAACATGCTTGGGACATGCTTGCCAGGGCAGTGGCAGCACGATGAAATCCACCCAGAAGTGTACAAGAGCCTGTTCATGCGGCCCAAGAAGAATGGCGAAATATTTCTCAACAGTTTATCGATAATTTGGTAAACAGCATGGGCAGGCGACTTCAAGCTTGCATAAATTCTAGAGGTGGAAATACTCTTTATTAAAAGTTCTCATGCAGGTTCTCACTCAACCTTTTCATTAAAAAGAATCAATTTGTATTTAATTTATTCAATTTCTAAGAATACTTTTTATGTTTAAAGCAAGTATATTATTGGATAATAAAAAATTTTGACAAATAAACACGTTTTTTTTATTGAAACTAATTATTTGATTAATCTCTGATCCATTTATAATGAACACATTTTTTTTTCGGAGATTTAGGGTGATGCAAAACTTGAATATATGTGTATGGGGAAAGCATAATATTCCCAAACGACTGTGATAATTACATAGCGAGTCTGGTAACACAGGAGTTTGGGAATATGCTTTTCCCACGAATTAAACATACTATTTTTTCTTCGATCGTTGATTAACATTTAAAAAATTAATTTAAAATATTAATAATAGTTGTACAATCTGTACAATGAATGTAAATATTGAGAACAATTAATTTGTGTTCAAGAATATCGTTATAAATTAGATGTAAATTAAAACCATACTTTGTTTCATTTTATTGTAATAATCCATCTGTAACATTACCGCACGCTACAGCAGTGCGGTAAAAATATTACCGCACTGTTATTTTCTAATTGCTTAGCAACTGCCCACTATTCTGGAATGTTGAGCTTTGCGCATAGAAAACAGGTCAAAATATTGTCACTTCTCCCACGATCGGAGAAAAAAGTAAATTTTATTTAACTTCAAATAAAAGTATAATAAATTAATGGTTATTTATGTACCAAGGCAGTAAAGAGATTCTTTATCGGACAAGTCTGAAATTATTAGACGAGCGACGCGAGGCGAATAACAGGCGAGTCCGATAAAGACACTTTACTGACGTGGTGCATACAAAATTTTATCGCCAACTGCTCAGAATTCAGAATATTAAAAACTGAGGTATATTTCATTGCATTTTATTATGACAAAATAAACAGCATATATAGAACAAATCTACTTATTATTTGTTATATTTAAATTGAAGGTACACCCTGAAGCATTATAAAAGTTAACTCCTGAAGTCAAAGGAGTGCCAACAATAATTTGTTATAAATAAATCGCAAGAAAATTATTATGGAGCCGTAATAGGGAGAAGCGTGACACTGACAGATGATGATTTTCGAGTAATGTCAAAGTCAAAATAGTTTACCTGCCGCAAATGCGGCAGATAAAGTAAAGGAAGGTAAACTGTTTGTTTACTTCCGGAAATCAATCTGATAATTGATGGCTTTACTGACGGTTGGGGATAAAAGACTTTTATAAACAATGAACAAAGTTTATTTTGTGTTTTTTTTAAGTAAGTTTTAAGTGAAATTATGCAAATTTTGGGTACAGTACAGTACAAGGTACAATATAATAAGTTATCCGTCCGCGAGCCTAAAGCCTAACCATAGATAAAAAAAATACTTATAGATGGGAAACTGACCCATGGCGCGCCATCTATTTGTACGGGTGGCGCCACCCGAGTCCCGTCAGTACCACAGGTCAGTACCTCTAGCACAAATCAGATGGTTGTGAACTTTGCTAACAGCCGAAAAAGAAGATTCCTGTAATTTTACAGTTTTTGGCGGCATATTCAAAATCACTGTAATTTTACATTATTGCAAAATGACATCTTTGGTCCATTTTTTGATATTTCATTTAAAGTTACCCAACATTAGATTGATATTACAATAATAAAAATCAATCAAGTCAAGTAAAATTAAATGAAATGCCAAAAAATGGACCATATAATGCATAAAGTAGGAAAATAAAGCAATAATCATCAATTTTATATATTTTATAGAATGAAAAAAGTATACAATAAATGGAAATTTTTTTTAAATATTTCAATGACAAACATTAAGAAAAATAAATATTCAACAACAATGATGTGTGGGAGAATAACTGCTTCTGTCACTTTTTATTTAATGAAACATGTTTTTTTATGAAGATAAAGCTTACCGGGTCTACCACTAACGGCATTAGTTTTCTCATGAAATTAGAAATTTTAGTACTGACGGGACTCTCTATGTGGCAGCACCCTCCCGCCTTCAGAGATCCCCTACCCTGAGCCTAACCACGGTCTGAAGAATACCCTAAAATCATAATCAATACATCACATGTCTTCCAGTAATGGAAGTGTAAAATATGTGATAGTAGCGACATCTTCACCTCCAAACGCAAGTCAAAATTCGAAATATGACAACAAGACTCTTGGCCTCGAAACTATGAAGCATTATTACAGTTTCTTGTAATGTCAGTTTTTGTTGGTGATATAAATATTTTATTAAAAGAATATTTCATTTTACGACCTAAAATAAAACTTATGCAAATATGCAAAAAAAAACCCATAATAAAGTTATTCAAATATTGGTTATTATTTGTGTTATAAAACATTTCTTATATTCAAGGTGACTGTGTGTGAGAGAGATAATTTGATTAATTTAATTTAGAAAATTCATTTTTGATGAAAAGTAGGTCAAAAAAAATAAAACCCGGCTATCGAAAAACGGTTTTTGTTCTTTGATTTTCAAAGACTCTGAGAGACGTTATAATAGTATTAGGTATAGGTACTATCACCTTCGGAAATCCATTTACACACATAAAATCTGATAATTTTGTTCATCTGCTGTTACAAACAATATCGCAGCTTAGTCTAGTTTCATAAAGATAAGAATGTTTAATAAGTTCAGATGCTACAATAATTTGACATGAGACATGATATTCCACCATTGAAATCGCATCCACATTTTTCAGTTTGGAAGGCATGAAATTCATCTAGCATAGGCTCCAATTCAACATATGGTTGTTAATATACAGGGTAGCGAGAAAGTCATTTTCTTTGAAAACAAATAGACATATAATTATCAAATTTTAGGGTTATGAGCGGTATTGTATTCTTAGAGGAACTGTCAAAGTTATATGTCGTCAGAACTCAATGTACCACCACCATCTTAAACTAATTGATGTTGTTTGGATGCATAGTAATAAATAAACGAGTACTGTTTAGAACGTCTTTTGTTCTCCAAGTGTCAAATTCTAATTGACGGAAATATATTTTTTCAAGACCGACCAGAAAGTATACACATTCTGGACAATTTTTCGTCCAGAAAATAACGTTTTGTCGATCAAGACCGGAAAATTGACGCTAAGGACCGGAAATACTTATTTGTATACTAAGGCCGCAAAATGCTTTTTCGCGTTCCGAGAGAGAGATTATCGCCGAGGCCGCTCCGGCCGAGGCAAGATAATCTCGAGGTCGCGAAAACATTTCGCGGCCATAGTATACACAATATTTTTCGTGCAACCGTGAAAACTACATAATTTCAATAAACATTACGTCTCTTTAGAAAAGACAGTTAGTTTTTGGTTCGAAATACATTGTTATTGTCATATTTCAGAAATGTCAAATGCTGTAGTGGCGTTCAGTTTGCCGGCAGTCACTATGGGAACGGCCGTAAAAATTTTTGTCGGCCGTCACTCTGGGTAACGGCCACAAAATATCATTCTCTGGGTAACGGCCGCAAAATATCATTTTGCGGCCTCTGTTGCGGCTGCAAAATGCTTGTTTTGCGTCCGGTTGCACGAAAAAGCTTTTGATGGTCCCTGACGTCCATTTTTTTTATCTTCCTTGATTTCGTTACTATGGTAACAAAGTTTCGATATATTGTCGAGTGATGACAGTTCGTTGATTTTTAATTTGTCGTTTATGTCAAACTTATTATTTTATTTGGTTCTAGTTTTGTTAATCACTTTGTTATAAAAAGTAAAATAAAGAATTAAATGTATATCGAAGGCAGTCACGTAGCTATAGCTTTTACATGGGGAGGGTTTTGGTTTGTTTATCTGATAGGTTTAGAAGGGAAAATCTTTATTGACGGCGCCTAAGGCAAAAAAATCGAGTGCCACGACCTAAAGCAATTTTTCAAGTTCAAGAAATAATGTTAAATTTTTTTTAATTGTTTGTTTGACTTGGCTACATCTAAAAGTATTTTTAAACATCGTTTTTCGTTTTGCCCCCTACTGCTGAAATGGTTATAACCATGTATATATATTTTTTGAAGGAGTCTCTTGGGCTTATTGTGGATTCTCCTAGCATTCTGACTACAGCCTATTCAGCCAATCCGTTCCCTGTATTAGCTCATACAGGTTCTTTACTGGTTGGTTGTAGAAGTCTTCTGGAGTCATTTGGGGTCTTCCATTTAGTTTTTGCCTCCTGTGGTCCAGCGTCTCACAGTTGCATAATATGTCAAGAGCTGTTTCAGTGTCCTTTTTGCATCTCCTGTATGTGAGGTCTCCATTTTACAGCCCTATTTTGTTCAATGGCTCCTTTGTGGGAAAGTAAGAAGCCCCGTTATGGTGCGTAGTTTGTTCCTGTTCATTAAGAGCAGTTCTTTTGATACTTTTTCTGATGGTTCTTTCATAGATTTCTTCCCATGTGTTACTATTACCATTTAGAACGGTTCAATTAAGTGAAAAAGAGCGTATTGAAATTTTAATTATTATTATCGGTCTATCGGTGAATGTGATCGTATTAGAACTCATTAAGAAGTGTGTCATATTTTTAATAATTTGCGTCCGGAGAGAAATCCTATATCACGCTTAGCAGTAACTAAAACATTACAACGTTTTAATACAACTGGGATGGTGAAAAATTTGCAAAAACTTGGAAGACCGCGGACTGCAACGAATGGAACTGTTGAACAAAATATTGCAATCGATTTAGAAGAATCACCTCAAACTTCCACCACAAATTTGGCACTAAACCATGGTATCAGTCGACGTTCTGTAGGAAAGATATTAAAAAGTGAAAAGTATCATCCGCATAAGGTAAGGTTGGTTCAAGAATAGGGGACTTTGGTCCAAGTTGCCAACCCAAAAAAATTTCACATTTTTCTACCACAGGAGCGCTATTCTATAACTCGGTTCGGAGAGAAATCGGTATCGGTAAGACTCAGTTATCGACAGCCGTCGGTAAGTCGCATGTACGGCATTCTGTATACCTTTTCACCGACCGATATCGTGAATTCGAGTCGATGAGAGTCGGTATGTCTACCGTGATCTAATGAGCCCCACGGTAACCGTTATCGATTTCCGTTGAAAGGAAATTTTCATTATTTGTTGATGCTAGGCAAGTGACTTTTTAATATTTGAAGAGTAACTATATTGTGTATAGTGTCTAATCTAGTGTGTTTATAAGTCCTTCCCATCTTTTCCACAAAATTTGAATGGCTCTCCATGTACTGAATCAAATGATCCCTCTGAGCGGTATTATAACGCTGAGTTTTGATAGAACAAGAAACTCCTTTAAAATAATTAATATCTGTTCTTATCCTATCTTTGAGACTTGAAAAAAAAGAGATAATATGTTAACGCCAGATCAATTCTTCAATGCTAGTTGACTCTTAATTTCGAGTTTTGGAGGTTGTTAATGTTAATATAAACATGAATTGTATCGTTTATGCTAACAGATAAAAGATATGTCACTATCTAATTATATGACCCTACCCAAAGAATACACCAGGTTAGGGTGTATTCTGTGCCCTACCTTCTAACGAAACCAAAATATAACCTCTAATCTCCTTCTTCCTTTTTTGGGCTATATCCTGAGGGATAATTTACCCAGTTAACCTCTAATCTTCAACGTGAACTTTTGTTTGTTTACAAATTTGACAGTTTGCCTCATCGCTCATTGGCCACATGTACCGAATCGAGTGACGTCACTTCTATGCCGATAATTTTTGTTTGCAATTTCGAGCGTCGAAAACAGTGGCATACAGAATAGCGTTATATTAGTCCCGTCGGCCGCGCAACCGATGGCTGTTGTTAACATACCGATACCGACGACTGTCAATGCCGCGTACAGAATAGCGCTCCTCACAACACGATGCAGATTGTTATATTTTTATAAAGACTGTCTATGGTTTTATTATTGTAAACAAAGATTATACTTAGTAAAGGTATTAGTGAAATAAATAAGTATTAAAACATGAGTGATTATTATGAATATGAACTGATTTATACGTATAATTATGTAGCATACAGCATAACAGGGGTGACATTCCGTTCATAAAAACTAGCGATCGCTTTTAAGCGACGTCGCCTGGATTTTACATTTATATTTTGACAAGGAAAGATAGAAAATACGTAGGCGACACTTCATGAGTATCAGAAATTAGAGATATTTGTCGCTCCAAAACAACCAAATATGGTGAATGGAGTGTGTATATCGACAAGATCGATTCAAGACTACTCGCTAGTGTGAACAGAATGCCCTAGCAGATACGAAAAATGTTCACAAATGATTGAAACATGTTTTGTATTCATTTATTTGATTATATGTGAGTATTCTACATACATAATCTGTGATATACATAGATATATTAAAGATTATCCATGATCATTGTCTAATCTTTATATTAGACAATGCTATGATCTTCTATACTTTCCAAAAAATGATCGTTCAGAAGACATACGTCAACCATTCGTTACTCAGTGAGCGCTCAATTAACAGTTGAGTTAGGTATATGTTATGTTTTCTGAACGCTATCATTATTGACGTGAAATCAGGTGCTCCAACACAACTTTCAGCCAATCATATATGACTTTTACAAATATCGATATATATCTAATTTGATCTAATTTGAAGAGTCGAGGCTCCGTTTACGGATATTTATAAATAATACGAACCTTTACATGACAAAATCGTCCGGAAATTTTTTTCCCCAGTCGTAGAAGAATGTGAAATTTTTTGGGTTGGCAGCTTGGACCGAAGTCCCCTATTGTCAGACGATGATTTTGACCAGGGCCCGTATTCTTAAGGGACTA
>CAJUYH010009831.1:0-13157 GCA_910591685.1 Galerucella tenella
TAGGTTAGAATTTGCCACTGTCTCTTCTTCTTCTTTTTGTAAGTGAAACATTTGCTATGTACGGTTTTGTTACCAGTGTCATCATAGATTAAATAATTTTGTATAAGATTGGTATGAATGACATTTGTCATTTCTAATATCCATAGATATCTGTTTCCGTTTTATGTCTTTTAGTACATGTGCTCCATTTGATATAAGTGTATTGGTTTTCTAAATTTTGATAATTTGAACTTTTCAATGGATTTATTGTTCAGAATTTTTAACAATGTTTATAATCGTATTCTTTTGTATGAGTACATTATTATTAATTTTTGTGGCTAAGAAGAAATACTATGATTTTGTCTTCTATGTAGTCCCTCATTACTTTGATACTACAACTCCTTATTATATTTTCACAATTTTCCCTTTCGGTTTTTTCAGATGTAAATTTAAACATCTATTCTTCTGTTGCTAAACTATATAAGTTTAGTCAAATTTTGTGGTACCTCGAAATTTTCGAAACTACAATTCCTTAAATTTCTTCCAAAAATTTTCCATTTGTTTTTCATGTGAAAATTGAAGACAAATTCCTCATTCCTAATATTTCTTTCTAATTAAGTTTCCATGGCCATGGATATTTAGCATAAGTTTTCTCTTTTTCTTTTCTTTTTCTTTTCCGAACCATCTAAATACCTACAGCAATGATGATGATGGGAAATTGATTGGTTTTACACCAGTAGTAAATGTTTCATAAGGTAACTAAATTGTAATTTAATATAATATAACTTTAGTCAATAATTAAAAATAAAAAATTTTTAAGCTTTGTTTAATGTCTAAGAATTCATATCATAACAACAACATAATATAATTTTGTCTCAATTTAAATTTAATTCAATTTGATCTTCTGATAATTGTAACCTTTTTTACAGCCTGATGATGGTAAATTTTACCGAAACTAGTTGCTAAGCTATATGGTTTGTTCTTTTGGAGAACAATATCAATATTAAAGTTGTGGTTTGGACTTTGAGTTTCATTTACCCTTAGTTTGGATTTTAACCACATTTGAGTAATGGATGATCTCTTGAAGTTTAACCATCGACTAATTCGATCGACTAGTCCACACATACAAAACGAAAGTCAACTTTGTCGACATAGTCGGGAAACGGCTTAGAAAAATATTTGTGGAAAATATATTTTCCTAAGCAACCTAATTATTTAGAGAACCGTGTGGAAGTTACCCATACTGCTTAATACACCGTGAACTTTTAATATATTTCTAAATATTTAGAAACATTTCAAAAGCTCAGTGTATTGGATGGTGCATGTATAGGTAACTTCCATAAACAAAATACAAAAAACAATACCATAAATAATTCGGCTTTTTAGGGAAATATATTTTTCACTATAAGGCAATATAATGTTTATAAAAATTATGGTTTGGTTATGATGAATATGTTGAATTTTAGTAAAAATTAATAGTTTTTTTGAAGAAGGAACATTTGTTTCCAACAAAAAAATATAATTTGCTGGGAAGATACATTTTTTACGAATAAAAAACATATCGTTAACCCATAAGACAATATACTTTTTCATGGTGAAGAAATATATTTTACCGATACAATACATTCTTTTATGATAAAGAAATGTCATTCTGCCATAAAGTTATATTTTCATAATAAAACAATATACTTAGCTTGCAAAAATAAGTATTTGTTATTGGAAAACTACTTTATTTAATTCAAATGCTTTCAAAGATTATTGTAACTATTTAGATAGAGATAGATAGATAGTTTTACTGTGTCTAAGATAAATCTTTTCAGAAGGGTTCAGAATTAACAAATATAGGACTGACACTCATAGGATAAACATACTAACTGATAGCCAGGCAGCCCTTGCGGCTTTAAATAGCCGCAAGGTAACATCCAGACTAGTAGAAGAATGTCAGAAAGAACTAAATGAACTAGCAGACCACATTAAAGTAAGATTGGTGTGGGTGCCGGGACATAATGGTATTTCTGGAAATGAACAAGCTGATGAACTCGCAAAAAGAGGTTCAGCAACAGCATATGTTGGACCAGAACCAGCTCTTGGGACCACAAAAAAGGTAGTCCGAGCGCAAATAAAAAAATGGGTACAAAGCCAACATAGACTTCATTGGAGGAACACTCCGAAACAGGTACACAGCAAAACCTTCATAGGTGACACATGTGCAAAGCGGGCCAAAGAACTACTGAATATCAGCAGGAATAAGCTAAGAATTATTGCAGGTTATCTAACGGGTCATACCCCGTTAAAAGATCACCTGCATAAAATAGGGTTATATAACGGGGACCTCAGCTGCAGACTATGTGGCATGGAGAACGAGACCGTGACCCATATCTTGTCTGACTGTGAGGCACTGCACTCGAGGAGACGGGCAATCTTCGGAGAGGCCAATGTGCCACCTGAAGTATATGGCACACATCCAATGGACCTATACCGTCTACTCGAAGGTACGGGGATAACTGGATGGGTGGACTAAATATGGGAGCAGAGTACAATAAGCCAATAGGCTGCAGTGCTCCCGGCATCTGAACGGCTCCCAAAAGGGAAAAAAAAGGGTTCGGTACAAAATATAAAGTAAAGAATTAACATAATTAGAGATACATTACGACATAGACATAGTTAATACAAAAAAGTAACTATTTTGTCATTATACCTCAATAAATGTTGTTTGAGAGAAATATGATACATTTTTACAAAAATAAATGTAATTTTCGATAGATAACTCATTTTATTGATGACAATGAATATGTTTTTATTCATCAACAATATTACTTTCCAAACTTGAAACAAATCCTTTCTTAACGACAAATTAAATATTAGTTAGGCCATATGGAAAATCATATTTATTTGACATAATAAGATTTTGATTGTCACAAATAAATCTTTTTCTCGGTGCAGCATATAAATTATTAAAAATCGAAGAATGAATTCCTCGGAAAGGAGGAAAAACCTTATATACTCCACGGGATGTAAGTATATTTACTATTCTCGAAATTTATTGCCAGCAACCGTTATCGCTCGGTCGCAAAAACGTTCTCGACTTGAAAATGCTACTTACATCCCATGTAAAGTATAAATTACTATTTCAAATTATCTAAAGAGTGATTTATTATTCAAATAAAATATATATGACATTGACATTATTCTACAAAGTTTGTCTGACAACCAAATCATTGTCAAAACTTACAAACTTCAACTCCTATTGATGGGGAGACCCAGCACAATATGGCCGACCTCATGTGTTCTGGAATGGTATATTGGATGACGTTAAGCTTTCAAAAATATTTTAAGCAAAAGTTGGATTCTCCACAAACGCCCGCTCATATATACACATATCTCCCTAACCAGCAGGAACTGATGGTATCGCTATCTCATTTCATTGGTTCTAACCTCTTAACAACATTATCTTTATTCCAATGGTTTCTAGATGTCGCACATTTTATCCTTATCGGTAGCGCGAAAACTCCTATTAACGGGTTTGTCTTTTAACGCTTTCGTATAAGAGAATGGAAACACCTAATTAACCGAAAATAGTAAAATTTAATTTGATATATTACGTCTAGGATATAAAACGGGAGCCGATAGTAGGTAAAATCATATAAAACTTTCAATTTCCAACATTTTTGAGAAAATCTGACAACATTGGAGTTATAATAGGTCATTTGGCGTAAATTTGTGTCATTTGTCATAAGGTAGTTGTATGGAGCGTGTCCAGAAACTCTACAATAAAACGAAAACTATAGATATTTAAAGTTAGTTGGTTATAAAATCACATTCATCATCCGTGATTTGCGTTTGGCAAGAAAGTTTTTGGACATGCTGTTCATCACAATGTTAAATTATCAGGAAGTCAAAATATATACAGTGTGTCCACGGTTAGGATATCCTATGGGTGGAAAATATTTAAATTTTAGGTTTAGTGAAAAATGTTATTCCTGATTAAAAGTTTTGCTTGTTCCGAAACCCCATAAAATGGAATAAAATTCTTATTCCATAGCCAGTTTCATGAAAACCGTATGAATTTTTGCACCAAGTTCGAAAATAATGTATTAATCTAATGAGTGACGTCTACGATGTACCAAGTAACTGTCAACTTTTGTAAATAATTTTCAAACTGTCATTCTTTAATTAATATTTAATATAGTTCAGTAAACGAAGGTGTCAACATGGGCAACTGGTCCAGCAAGAGCAATTTTTTTTTAATTTGCAGGTTATGGTAGGCACATTCAATTCCCAAAATGTCAGGTACCTGACCATTGTAGAAGGGTGGGAAAGTGACTATGAAATTCCAGAAAATCCGTTTTCCCGCAATATCTGCCGAGATTTTACCACTGCAGAATTTTTGTTGGGACGAAAAATAAAGAGTAGTTCCTTGTCCACAAAAATGATCCCTAGCATTTTTTCGAAAAATTATATAGTTTTCGAGATAAATGGCCCGAACGCCGACCCAAAATTGAGCTCCAGGCCGGCTTATAGAGAGCACGCTCTGAGGGCATGACGTCCACAAGTAAATTACTAATTTTTTAATAACTCGCGTGAAAATCAATATTTTTTAATGAATCAAAGTGCGGGTGAAAGAAGGTATCTGTGGCTACTAAGGCGTGTTTCCATCCACTCAATTCGTGCTCCTGGGTCATTGGAAAACCAGGCCAAAATTCGTCTTTGCTAGATATTTTAATGCTTCCATGGATTGATTCATATTATTTTTATTAATAGTTATTTCAGCCAATCCTATTGGATAATGGTTTTTTGGGGGGTACTTTATTTATTCCGAAACAATGCTACCAATAATTCGCCTGTATTTTTTTGAATAATGTGTTTTCCAAGAGGCGATTTTTGTGGATTTCTGGAGTTTTCCCGAGCGCTCTGGTTTATCGGGAATTTCTCGATGATGAACTGTCAAACCCGCTTATAATTGATATTGGGAGAAAGGTTAGAATATCCTCTTGCTGATGGTATAATTTTTTTTGGCCCAGACCCCTGGGTTTTCAGGAAAATCGGTGAAATTTCCAGTTTTCTGAGGGAAGACAGCTATTCTTCTGAGTTTTTTTGAGCAGTTTTTTCTCTTCACCGTAAAATTCTTCCCGGTCAAGCATCATACCCGATGAAAGGTCACATTCTGAACTTTCCTTTGATATGTGTATCAAGTATTTTATTCGATGCATTAAAAATAAATTTGTGTCTAAATTTGTTGTAATGGATGCCTCATTTTATTCTCGCACGCCGCCACGCCACCCATCTATAGTGTGGTCGACGGCGTCTGCTATAGTGCGTGTACACGTGGATGCTTTTTGCTGCATTGTTTGTCAACAACTGAAAATTTTACATGTAAACACTATCTCTTCCGTAATTTTTCAAGAATTAATTAGTAGTATTCCAGTGTAAAAAGTGAAATCCAAGTTATTATTAATTTTATTGTTATTATTAAATAAAAAAATTTGAAATTTTCATTGATAAAAAACACAGAGAAATATTGAAAATTCTTGAGCTTCTTTTTTTGGAATCACACGGTGAGGTTTCATTTTTTTAGTTAAGATCATTAATATTGTTTTGGGTGAAATGACATCTAATGATTTGATAAATATTGTTCATTCCTGTAGTAAAATGGAAGTCGCAGAGGATTCTAGTCCGCCCGTGTGTTTTATTTGTGAACAAGCTCTGACTGAAGACGTTACAACGGTTACCCGAGGACTAGAAACCCTAATAAATGTTAGCAAGACAAGGAAAGACAACCACCATTTGTTTCTGGAGAAGGTATCGTCTGTGGAAGTTCACCGCTTGTGTGGGAAGAGGTATTCGGTAATGAAGAATGGAAAAGTTATTTTTGCAATTTTAGCGTCTACTTTCAATCGTTTTCGCACACAATCATTTCTAGGATTGGTCTGTCCAATAAAAGCAGGCCAGGGTCTCAATTTTAAAGAAAGCGATAACTTTTTTGACCCGAGAGTGGGTAAGAGATCGATCATTTTCATGTTTCTTTTCATGGCCTTAATTAATTCGCGGTTGCGTAAATGCAAGGTGGCGCCATCTACCATAGATGCCTGGAGGCCTAGACATAGAAATTGGTGTATTTTCAGGGTCGCTCATCCCATATTTTGGGCTAGAAGCGTTTTTAAAGTTTCAGAAGACTGCGAACTTTTCAACCACCATTTTTGCAAAAAATATTTGTGTAACGAAAAAAATCTTAGGAACAACTTTTGTAGGTAATGAACTGCTCTCAATTTTTTGTCTGAACAAAAATTCTCTAGGGATCGTAGTTCGGGAGATATCGGCGAAAAACGGATTTTCGGGATCTCTAGAACCATTTTCCGACCTTTCCACAAATTTCAGACACCTGACATTTTGGGGGTTCAATGTACCTACTATTACCTGCAAATTAAAAAAAAATTTCCTTGCTGGACCAGATGCCCATGTTAACGGTATTGTTCGCCTTCATTTATTGGACTAATAACAATGTTAACTATTCAACAGAGTTTATCTCATTAAGTGTTATGGTATTGGGGTAGTTTCGCACTAGTATGCAATTGCAAAATTTATATTTACAGCGTGTCCACGGATGGGGTATTCTATAGGTGAAAAATGTTTATTACTAGTTTCAGTGAAAAGTGTTTAAATAATAGTCTTAGTGAAAAATGTTATTCCTGATAAAAAAATTGGGCTTGTTATGAAACCTTATAAAATGGGATGAAATTCAAGTTTTTCAAAACCAGTCTCATTTTATAGCCAGTTTTATGAAAACCGTATGAATCTTTGCTTCGAGAATAATGTATTCATCTAGTGAGTAACGTTAACGATGTAACAAGTTACTGTCAACTTTTATGAATAATTTCCAAACTGTCATTCTTTAATTAATATTTGACAACAACGAATAAGGAACGTTTTTTGCTCGAGAGAGACGTGAATTTCTCAACAAGAGACGGTTATTCTCTCGTTTGGTCTCGGAGCTTTATTCGAGAGACAATATTTTATCTCTCTCGTCTCGTCAACAGAGTGCGAGATGAGACGAGAATCTTTCGTGTTGGCGCCAACACTATCTAGGATTTAGGATAAACGTTTAAAAGGTATTAATAGCAGCTAATTTTTGGGAGATATTCAAGAAAAGATTTGGCAAAACCAATACATTGAACAAATTGTGTTGAAACACAAAATATCTGCACGGTATTCGCTATTGCTACAATCGAAAATGTGTCGCATAATATATTTCACGTTTAAATCTAGAAATACAACCGAAAGTTTTCGATACCATTACAGATATTGGAGAAGTCAAAAGTATACTAAAAACAATAAAATATTGTAGCGACTTCGAGTAACTAAACATCGAAAGAAAAGTAGAAAACTCGAAGGAAAATAAATCCGAATCTTTCTATCTAATCAAATTGGCCTTAAAAAGTGTACTCGGAGTTTAGCATCGTCAACAAAAATGGGTGGAAATACAAGAAAGTTGATCGAAGCAACAAACATAACAAAACAAATACTCACGACTTTCATTTCCTGAAATAAACAGCTTCGACATGACATAAGTTCGTCGACGGCGGACGTGAACTAGGCCACACAACGTCGCCAAAACGTTGTAGTTTCGTTTTTAAAAGTAATGTTGGCAATTTTTCATGATATTATAAATGAATTAATAATAAGCAACATCTCTATGTCAAATATTATAAGTTGGTGACTAAAAAGTAACGCATAAATAAATTATTAACTTAATGGCGCTTGACAGCTCAGAAATCGGCTCCACATTAAGCAAACGATCGCCGAAAGCAATGTACCTACGGTATATTCTTTAAGGTGAGGTGAATTCAAAAAAGTGGTGATGACTTTTGGCCACTCTTACTAGAGGTGTGAACTCCAACGGGTTGTTTCGTGCATCTCTTATTTTTTTTAACAGAAACTGTAATTAGTGTACAGATATCTACATCTAACTCACTTAATAATGTCAATGTTGCCATATTTCAATTATAAGCTAAATATATCATTGGTACTGTAAAAAACCAAGACACACACCTGAAATATGTTTGTGATTTCAATAAAACTGAAATTTTTTGAAGAGCTAATCACTGGCCAATTTCACGTCGATTCAACGAGCAAAATTTTTTTAAACAAAGTCCATAGTTTACTTTATTTCATTTTCAGATAAGTGGAAAAATAATTTATATAATTCCTTTGCTTATGAGTGCATTAGAAAATGATTGATCTGTGTTCATTCGACTTGAAACATAATGATATAATGTCAAGCTATACAGGGTGATCATTCGAATTCCAACACATTTTATGAGCCCATAACTTGGGAACCGATTAAGATATCGAGAGGCAGTTTTGACTGAACGGCTTCAGGAATTGAGAAATTTTTTTTCACGCTATTGCCAATTTTGTATTTTTCATTAGTGGAAAGAAGTATTTAGTTTAAGTACGTAGCTCATCACCTGGTTCATACGTGAAGTAGCATAGTAACAAATACAATATTCTGAACGCATACACCGGGAAAAAGAAAAGATTAATTCATGCAATAAATCAAGGAAAAATAGGAAAACTCAAATTGAAGTCGGTCGGCGCCGTCTCATACTCTCAGATTAATTCGTTTTAATTTAACAAAAGCTTCAACAGGAACGTGTTACGAATACCCCCGTTTCCAAGAGAAAATCTAGTTAGTTTAAAACAAAAGATGGTAAATAATTGAAGAACATGTTTTCGCAAGAATGATTTGAATCCGCAAATTAATTATTTTTAGTTGGGAGTTGTGTTCCTTCCTGAAAATTATTTTCTCATTTGAGCTTAACAATAGAGCAACGAATTGTACTCGACTTCATTTCCGAAACACCCAAAACGCTTACTCGATGCTACACACTGCCCATTTTGCTCTTCATCTACAGGAAAGTTTGTTTAAATTACTTTGCCGTTCGATATTATCACAACTGACACAAACAAACAAACCATACATTTACAACATTCAATCGTTGAAGTTGGATATAATGTAGGTACATGCCTTAAAAGGCCCTTTCAAATTATAACGTTATGTATTGTTCCGATTTATAATTAACCAGCGAACCGTTCCAGTTAGGTGGTAACAAATATCTAACTGGGTCTCCATTTTCCACTTCATAAAACAATATTCTTATATGAACAGGATTATCCCAGAAAAAACAAAAATTGAGCACGTCGATTCAACGAGCAAAGATAGATTTCTTTAATTTTTCTGAAACTTCAAGACCATATTCTACTTTCGATTTCATGAGACGCGTGTTTTTTCTTTTTTTCCAAAAAAACGTTTTTGGATTGCTTCAGCATCATGTCAAAGTAGGTACATATCGTAAAGCCGTTATTTCGAAAACTAATAACTACATTTTCGTGCAATAGAGTACACGCATATTTCATATTTTGCTTGGATATTAATTTATAATAGTGAATATGATATCAAAAATTACTAATAATAGGAAATAAACCAGTTTCCATTGGAAATGACTCCCAAATTTTAAAATAAATTTCAAATTTCAATGCACTTTCCGACCACAACCCGAGGATTTCCGAACGCTACCGATGATACGTGTGATGTGATATCTCTTGTGTTTACTTATGTCAATATAGCCGGTATTGCATTAGGTTATGTGTAGTTGTGTGTTTATATTGTATTTTAATTAACTATTAATTGCTTCATCGACGTAAAAATATCATTTATCTACAACTGTCATGTAACGGGTACGATTTGACACTATTTTTAGTGTCATAATGACGTATATTACCGCACTAGTGCGTTTTTGATTACATTACATTACATTTTGATTACACTAGTGCGGTAATGAGAATCTAGAAACATATTAATACCAGAATTGAATATTCAAAATCACTGGAAGCTGCATTTTCAATTTCCGAAAGGAGATTTTCTTCGCTTGAACTTATTTTTATTGATTTTTGTTCATTCAACTCTGAAAATTTGATGACATAACTAATTTATTTTTTTTCCACAGCCTTGTTTGTCTTTGTTGCTATAGTCACAAAATATGACACACAGTACCTTATGTTTGCAGTCAAAATTATTAAAAATACGTTGGATTGAAATTTTTTTCAAATTTTATATTAGGTACTGTTAATAATACTAATAAACAGTTGTAGATAAAATTTTGTACGTAACACGTGTGATAGGAATTTTTAACGCACTTATGTGATTACACGACTCGGCCTACGGCCTCGTCGTGCAAACTTCACATGCGTGCGATAATAATGTCCATATCCCACTAATTACGTAAATAACTATTATGCAATTCCGCTATCAAATGTGACACTTTACGTCACTCCTTGACGTTGGGTAATGTCACATTTTTCATAACCTTTACATATCAGTTATGAAAAGCAGTTATGTAAAAACTTTACGTAACTGTTTATGCTTCAACATAGAGATACCACATGAGTTTCAAAGAATAATTTATTAATTAGGTAGGTACTGTCACAGCTGACAATTATTTCATTATTTAAACTGTACAATTAACCCTTTATTTTAATTCAATAGTATTTTCAGATTTATAAACATTGAAAACATTATTCAGGACACAGTTATTCAAAGTAAGTCAATTTTCCGGGAGAATACATCATAGTAACAATACTTCTAACACCATTTGATTCCACTTCAATATTATCATTGTAATTGAAGATTTTATTGAATATTATGAAAGCGCGGAATTAGATAAAACGTTGTACGTAAACACGTTATGAAGAGAGCGACATTGTTCAACACGCGTAATTTGCAGAACTCGCTAGCGCTGGTTTCGGCAAATATTACGCTTGTTGAACAATATCGCTCTTTTCATAACTAATTACGTAATATTATATGTTTGTTTCAGACCATTACGTGTTTGTGTGTTCTTTTTTTTATTTCTAAAAGTCAACGTAAAGTGGAAAGTGGACATAAATATTCGATATTTCCGAGTATATTTTAAAACTTTTGGAAGAATATATTTTATTTACTAGTTCAGTGTTCAGTGACGATTCTTCCATATTTTGTGAGTAAAGATATGGCTAGCGAAGGTTTTGTAAAAGCACAAACTGATAACTTGCCCAAAGTAGACTCATTTATGCTGCTTGAATTAATGAAGTCAAACAGCTGCTTTGATGCGAAGGAAATAAGGAAAGTTAAAGCATTATCGTAAGTACGATTTACTATGTTTCATTTATATAAAATATACCAACCATATTTCGATGTGTGGTAGTAAGAAAATGATGTTTTTATTTAAGAATAAAAATTACCAGTATAGAAGTAGGTACTTACATTAAAATGGTCTTCACAAACAAAACTAGTAGTATTTGTCGAAATATCGTCTTTGTTTCGACGCATAGCTTGCAACCATAATGACCTTCTCCTAAGTGTATTTTTGCTTGCGCCACCAGGTAAAGTAACAAATATTTTGTCTGGAGTTTTGATAGACGTTGATTTACACACTGGAACAATGCAATTGAAATACAAAGTTTTTTTTCTCGGCTTAATCCATTTTTAAAGCTTTCAGAAACAAATTAGGTCACAGGAACTCAGAGCGTGATACACGAATAAGAACGTAAGCAAATTATGTCACTCCATATGGGGCAGCCGTCTTTATGACGTAAAGCGCGTTTTGGCGGACTTAAAAATTTCATGTTTTTTTAAGTCGTTTTAAAAGTAAAGTTTATATTTTTTTGAAAAATAAGCATGCAAGGTGTTGGGAGACCTGATAAAGCGTCAATTCCCACTAATAGCTAAGTTTATGCTTGTACCCTATTGCACGTGAAGTCAGTATTTCGCTTTCTCAGCAGAGTCCGCGAAATACAATTTCGCGGTCGTTACCCATGGCAACGGCTGCGAAGCCAAACGTCACTTCCAAATTTGACATTAATTATTATTATTATTATGTTTATTGAATTTACAACGCTTTTGAGTTCAAGGGGAGTGGAAAAGTACTGAAATATCGTTATCAGTATCAGACATTTCGCGTTTTGTACAGAACTGTTGAAATATTTTGTATATTATTATATTGAAACATATTATTTCCATAGCAAACGGTGACATTGTCAAATAAATTGAACAGCTGTTGATTTTAGAGCAATGATATATTCATTTTTTACAATTATCCAGTTTGATAATTGTAACGATTGCACAAGAAATAGCCATAGCCACGAAACTTTTTAACGACCTCAAGAATATCTTTTCATTCGGTACGTTAAATAGCTATTTACCTAACAAGTGCGGAAAATAAATTTTTCCTCGCGAGCCTGCCGTTCACCGAAAAACGCGTAGCGGAGATCGGTGAAGCAGTAGGTAGTTTTTCTACGAGCGTGAGGAAAGTCAACAGAACTAATCAAAAGTTGAGATATTTTTATCTGATTATAAGTGCTTATAGTTTATTTGGAAACATATTTTATTAGATTATTGATGAAGTAAACATAAAGTGAATATTATTTACAATATTAGTTACATGTCCAAATCTAATACCTAATTATTTATATTATAATTTATTGTAAAAGTACAATTATTTGCATTACTTCAATTTATAGCAGATGCTAGTTGCCAGTTGAATGGCTGTAATTTTGGATCTGTTGGTCTTATTATTTCCACACGGTGCGGAAAATTAATTTTCCACACTAAAATGTGTGTGGAAAATTCAATTTTTCGCCCGCTCGTAGAAAAAAGGTATTTCGCGGCATAGGCATACAAATAACTATTTGCGTATAAATGGTCGCCATTTTGGTCCAAGAAATAGTATCGAGCCGTTTTTTTTCAATGTGCGTAATTTAATCAGCCTTAACATGTTTTCTCCAGATTTCCAAAACCTTGGAAAAAATTACCGGAAAATATGAAAAATTGAAGAAAGTTCTATTTTAAGAAATGCAATTTCTCAAAAATGTCCGCTTTGATTAACGCGAATTTCGGATATATTATTCTGGAATATATAAGATATCTCTCGGGCCAAACCGCAATATGCCAAATTTTGTTTGCAGAGAAACAACATTGCAAACACAAAATGTCATTTGTTACTTTTTTCACGTATTTTTTGGCTTCTCTCGCTTTTCAGGTATACTTTGACAAGTTTATCTGAAACCGTGGAAGGAATGTAGTCGAAAACATTCGATATTGCCACGTTTAACTATGCAAAAACTGAAGTGCTAACTATGTAGTG
>CAJUYH010009832.1:0-13152 GCA_910591685.1 Galerucella tenella
GGATTTTAATGATTTATTACTATCAACCAATTTCAAATCGAGTATAGGCGGGCGGCGCGGCATCGGCGAGTCTTGACACGCTCTTTCTAAATATGGAATATGCAAGTTCTCACAAAAACAATTGCTTTGCTTCTTATAATATTGTCTCATAGGAGAAGTCAAGATTCTTATACTATTGTCTGCCTATATTATTGTCTCCCTATATTCATAGGAGAAGTCAAGTCAGGTCACCTAATACATTTTTATAGACCCCCGTTAACGAGTTGTGGACCCCCATTTTTTTCCACTCCTGTCGGGGTCCACGCCTGGACCACTTTGGGAATCAATGTATTAGGAGAACGACATATTCTATTGACATGAAATTTTCAGAATCATATTTTTATCCTTAATACTTTGTTTCAGGACAGTTAAAAATGATTTAAAAATTTTAGTAAACGAGCCCATTGAAATGTTGTCATGCTGGCTGGGCTCTAGTTGCCAATATTGCACTAAAAATATCACCCGTTTAGAAGGTGCTTAAGTTAAATTATTGTTCAAAATAAAAAAAATCAAACTATAAACAAAAAACCTTTTATTTACGGTAGAAAAAAACATATCTGCATCATATTTACAAACATTTACAAACTTACATTTCTAAAACGGTTCTCGATCAGTCGCGCGCTTCGAAAAGTCACCCTATAATAATTCTATTTCCATCTCGTAAAAAATTACATTTATAAAAAAGATACGTCTCTGCCCACAGGACATATTATATTAATCATCATATCACAATAAATTAATTTTCGGACGTTTTAACATCCCACTACGTTTAATAAAATTTAAACTTCGTAACTCCAAAAGTGTTCCACACTTAGAAAAAAATATCACAACGAAATTGCTTCAGACACGCCGCACCGAAATCGTCTACGGATGAATAAAGGGGCAATTGTCTCCGTTCCGGCAATAACCGTGATTTTGAATGTTTTTACACAATCTTCCACCTCGATTACCACCACCACCACCCCCTCGACGCCAATTACCGCCGTTGCCTCGTGGCTCCTTATTCATACGCACCCAACTACCATTGTCTTTTCCACCTCTACCCCCACGTCGGAAACCACCTCGTTGATGCTGTCGGTTATCCCGGAAGTTATTCGGAGGAAACATGTTATTAGGAGGCCCATTGGAATTACCAAACATCGGGAAATCTGGTTCTGGTCCGGGACCTGGTCCAAAGCCATCAGGCATTGGACCACCACCTTGGAACATATTCGGGTTCATTTGATTCATTAAAATGTCACCTGGAGACATCATGTTAGGAGGTCCCATCATTTCGTTGGGCATCATATTAGGTGGTACAAAATTATTAGGAACCTGGGGTACCATGGGACCGGGAAATCTGGGAGGCATATTTTGGAAATTAGTTGGTGGCATTGTATTGAATTGGGGGTTGAAAGGAACTTGCATATTAGGAATATTAGGGAATATCAAAGGCATTTGAGGTTCGGGTAAGGGTGCGTTGCCTTTGGGTTCCGGCCAAGGTGTTGTCCTTAAATCGATCTCTTGGCTTTCGGGATCTTCTAGCGCTATACTCACTGGGTCGCTCATTTGGTGATTTTCCGGTATCGGTTCTTCAGGACTATCAGGAATTTTTCTTCTATCGAAATAGAGAGCTTGAAGGACACTTTTTTCTCGGGCGAATTGAATGTCTTTTTCTAAACTTCTCGATCCTGGTATAACTAGAGCTTCGGGTAGATCGATTTCGAAAGGTATCCTCCATCTGACTTGACTTTCCATTAAATCTTCACCACCTACTTTTCTAGATAATTGTATAGCTTCTCTTTCATTAGAAATATCCATTTTAGCCATGTCATTGAAAGCTTTTGTAACGTTAACTCTTTCCGTTTCGTCCAGCTCAAAGTAACGAATTTCAACTAAGTCAGTGTCGTTTTTCCAGGAGATAGTCTTCTTAGGTCCTTTTCGCTTCGTGTACATCAACACCCCTTTAACACCACCATCAATATTAAGCCTTTTTAATTCTTCTGGATCGTCGTCTGTTGGTGTAACTGCTCGAGGTGAAGATATTTCATTTTCTTTGTTTTCCGAGGTTACTGAAACTATACTTTCATCGAGATTTTCAGCACTTCCATTTTCAGAACCATCTTCGCGTTTTTCTTCGTTTTCTTCGGAAAGAGTGTCTTGGTAGAAGTTGATGGGAGCGATGTTTTTCAAACCAAGAGTCGGACTGACTGGGACTTGAGTTGTTGTTGGTGTGGTCGGGGTTGATGAATCGTGGGATGGTGAAGTAGATGGCGATGTAGTTTCTTTCGATATGCTGGCTTTTCGTTTCCGTTTCTTGGGTTCTTTTTTGGAGGTGGCTGCTGTGAGAGCGTTGTTAAATAGATCGCTTTCTTGTAGCATTGCTGTAATAAAAATATTGAAATTTAGCTTAGCGAAATTCTATAATTATTAAATTAAAAATTGCAGTCAACAAAACATTTTTTTAAAAGGAATTGGCAGTTGAATATAAGAATCTGGAATAAAAAATTAGCGTATTATATTGGCTGGTATTACGTTAAATGGGATTTCACTGGTGGTATTGCTTTTAGTAAAAGTATAGTTTCTAATATTTACATCCTCAGTATAGGCATCATTTGTAATGAAAAAAATTTGTAGCATTCAGAGTATTTAAAATTTGCGGTACATTTATATTGTTTCACTACACCTGGTATAATAAATTGTCAAATTTATTAATTTTTGTGATACTTTCAATAAGTTTCCTACAATGTGCCGAAGAAATCATTTTAATCGGTTGAAATTCTTCTAAATAAAATATACAATATTGCGTTAACATTGTTTATATAAAAAAATTATTAGAGTAAGGTCGAAAATCTTGTTAATTCTTTATGCGAGCAAATCTTATTATAATTTCGAGTGTGCTTACAAGCTGCGTCGCAAGCTCCAGTGGAATATTTTCTAGAATTCCGGTAAATTATTAGGGATCCATAAATTTTCGATTGGGGACATGAAATCCCAATTTTCTGGAACTATATGCTGTAGTTATAGCGTGGTATACAGGGTGTATATGGTAATTTGACCGTTGCAGACCCTTGTAAATTATTTTTTTACGAGGATACCCTTAAAGATATGAAAATGGTTTCCGTTCGGTTGCTTTTAGCAAGGTCAGACGTATTTGAATCTATGTTGAAAATTTATTCATTTTTTACAGGGTGTGTATAAAAAGTGTTCAAAGTTCAACTTCATAAATATCAAATTTCTTTATTTTCTTAAATAGAACCACCCGACTTTTTCCATTTTAATGCATTCAGGGGTAAAAAATAAGGCAAATTCATGTATACTTTCCTATACCTAAACCTTACCGTTATCCAGATATTAAATGTTTTATGTAAATTTTTAGAGATACAGATGTGGTCTATATTTTATTTTGACCCGTTGATACAAGCACTAAGAAATAAAAAAGATTATGTAAATTTGTTTTTAATACATGGTAAATATGGTAAAGTTGTTACAAGAACATACGTGCTTTATTTGCAGTAAGATATGCTGCATCTCTAAAAATTTACAGAAAACATTTAATACCTGGATAACGGTAAGGTGTAGGTATAGGAAAGTTTACATGAATTTGCCTTATTTTTTACCCCTGAATGCATTAAAATAGAAAAAACTAGGTGGTTCTATTCAAAAAAATAAAGAAATTTGATATTTATGAAGTTAATCTTTGAACACTTTCTATACATACCCTGTATAAAATGAAAAATTTTTCAACATAAATTCAAACACGTCTGACTTTGCTTAAAGCAACCGAATAGAAACCATTTTCATATCTTTAATGGTATCTTCTTAAAAAAATAATTTGTAAGGGCCTGCAACCGTCAAATTTTTTACAAAAAAATTGATAACTCAAAAAATACGCATCTTTTGAAAAAAGTTTTCAGACAAAAGTATACTAAAATTTTACGTAGATTTAAAAAATGTATTAATATACAGGGTGTTCTATTCAAAATAACAAAGTTGCAGTCGACTTCCGGTAGAACCGGAAGTCTGCCATCTTTGAAAATATTTTAGTTAAAAAGATGGCATCCGAAAACCAAACGTAGAATCTTTCATGATTTTACTATAAGTATTTTGCCGTATACAGATAGTTTTAACTCGTCGTGGGACACCCTGTATAGTTCAAGTGTTTCTAGTAATTATTTCTAATCATAAAAAATTATTTTTCATGTCAAATTATAACAATTTATATTTAAAAGAAACGAGGCTTTACAACTAACTGCATTTAATTATGATTTGTCATTGAGTGATAAGGTTATGAAAAATTATTATATTTAATAGAAATTAATTGTTAAGCTTATCAATTTTACAGGGTAGAGATTGCCAACATGGTTGCTAAAACAAAAGAATAACTGAAGTGACTCAATACTAAGTTGGTTGGTTATTTATGCGGTCCACTGTACCAGTGGCGTGGTGATTTTTGTGTATAGCAGTATTTGATTTCAACTAGGTGTGATTTTATTTTAACTATTTGCTGAACGAACAGTTTTTAGTCATTTTGGAGACAGTTTGATACATTTCGAGATGATTTATGAAAAATATATGCCAGTGGCAGCGTTTGCCATCAATGGGATTAAAAATCTATCTCCACTTTCACTTTAGAATGATTAGATATGAAGAGTAACTATGATTTTTAGCCTCGTCATCATTTAGTAAGGTTTTGGTAGTAAGTTTTTTTTTCATTTTCATTATCAGAGAAAGAAAATCAATTTCCGTGGTCAATGAAGCGAAATTATGCTATAAATATAAAAATCTACCTTGTCCATTTGGAATATTTAAAAATTACTTTCTTTGTGAAGTTATAACGTAGAATGTGCGAGAAAAAAATGTAATTATTGTTAAATCTATTATTCTTGTCAGAATTTGATAATGAAACCCTTGTGGAAAAATATTTTCAAAATTTGAATAAATATAAATATTTTATGAACGACTATTAGTGTCCGGCTTACAATATGGGTAAATTTTGATATATTATACTTTGTAACAGTTATTGTTCTTATTCAAAAATTCCAGCTCATAATACAGGGTATTCAGGAACTTAAAACAAAAATTCGTTTCGAAGCTATAGGCCTCTAAAGTTCCAAAATAAAACTTTGCTACATAATTATCATCAACAGAAATGCAGGGGGTGATTTAAAAGACCAATAAAGCTGAGAATTCTACCGTTTTTCATGAAAAATAAAAGTATTTCAACGAGAATATCTCTGTTTTATTCAAAAAATTATTGAACTTACAGACTATTTTTATATGGAAAATCTTTTATTTTATCGAAATTTCAAAAATATTTTTCAAAATTGAAACGACTGGCAATAAAAAAAATCATATTCAAAATACTATTAACAAAATTAACCGTGTCTTTGAAGCCTACACACAAGGTCGTTCGTTAAATACATTATATTATCAAATTGTCAAAATTATTGGAATTTCGCTTAATAATTGCTTGTAGTAAGTCGTAGAAAAAATATTGTGTATTACTTGATCGGAAATATTGAGTACTTCGCTTTTGGAGACCGTGGGAGCCCTCAACATCTTCCAAACGACATTTTCTTAATCTGTTTGATCCCGAAATTTGTTCATTTTTTATACAAAATTTTTTGGTTAAATAAAGAAATTTTAAATCCTGATATGTTGTTGACTTCTTGATCAACAAGTTCCGGTTTCATAATATATTCTGTGGATGAATTTAATTTGGCCCACAGTGTAGATATTGTCAAACCATTTGGAATTTCAGATGTGTTGAATATAAATAGAATTTTCATGTTTTTCAAATACCACAATGATAAGTTATCATTGAGGTATTAAGGTAGAATCAGCTGCACACTGCTTTCACTCAATATAACTATATACAGTTCGTTTGAACTATTCATAATAATTTTTATCAAACAAAACCAAACTTGGGTGAGACATATTGTTAATATTTTTTGCGACATATTCAAGTGAGGTTTTGAAAATTCAATCAATTGCCAAACACTAGACTATTAAGAGATTTTTGTTAAAAATTTGTGATGTTTTGGTAAAGAATATCTATAATATAAGAAATATCCTAATTTCAAAAATTATTTTTCTTTTCTAACCCATTTTTTAGGCTCAATTTTTAAACTAAAAGTATAAATTTATTTAAAAAATCTCCCTAATAGCCCATAGGCGTAGATTTTTTCATCACGTCCTAACAAGTAAATTTCCACTGGAGGGATTGGCGAGTGGTTCCAAATCTCAACATCTGGACAGGCAGCAGTTAAAATAGCATCCTTTGGCGACCCAAACAATATCCCACACTTCTCTGGGTTGACAGCTTTGGATCAGCAAGGCACCAACGTGAACAAATGCACATTGAATTTACTGTGTGTACCATTACTTTGTGGAATCTACTCATATTACTTTTTTCAAATGAAACTTTCTAAAAAAATCGACTTTAATGAAAAAATATATACAGGGTGTTCCACGTTAAGGCAAGTAATATATCAGAATTGGGCAGTAGTAGATAATTATAATTTTTGGGGTGTAAATTAGAGCAAAAGTTGCATCTCTTCTTGCTATTCTCTTACCCAATGTGTTATTTGTTTGGAACTTTAAGTACCTGTAGCTCTTGAATTAATCACTTTAGACCCCAAGTGTGCTAGTTAGTTGGAATTGTTTTATCGGGCGGAACACAGAAAGGCACAAATATACAGGTTGTCCCATTAATAATTTTGAATGCGACGTCACGTGACCAAAAACAAATAACTCATTGGGTAAGACAATTACAAGAAAAGATGCAACATTTGCTCTAACTTACAGCCCCAAAATTATAATTATAATTATAAATTATTTTAGAATTTTCATATATATCTTTTCATTAAAGTGGAAATCTTTAGAAAATACGTAAAATACTCCCAAATTGGTCAAGCAGTAGTGAAGCATTCAGGCGAGGTAGCGCTACAATATTACACGCACTTCAGCTTCATCACCTCTTCCAGCTCAGTTTTTATCCCAAGATTGATACTATCAGGTTTGTTCCAACTGGTATTTATGACCTGTCCTAAGTACTGTATAGTGCGCAACTCGAATTTGGGATAGACACATCAACTTTATCACCCCTTCCAGATACTACAGTTGGAAGGCGAAATAAATATAGCACTTGCGATAGAGTATTTTTGGTGACGTGCAAGTTACATGTTTTTTTTTTACGTTTGATGCTTTTTCCGTCTAAATAATAATGATCCAAGTAGAAAGAAATAAGCCGAATATAGAAGTAGCAATAAAAAAATTAGTACTTTAAAAGAGAATTTTGTAAAACTTTCACTTTTCCCATTTGGTAAAATTTGCAAAAATTTGGGCAATATTTCTAAAATATTGAATCAATGAGCTAAATTGGAAGATGCCATAGTGAGACCAATCATCACTTATGGAGCCATTGCGTGGAGTAGTAGAACTAGCCTATTGACGACTAGAGAAAACCTCTCCTGTATATGCATTACAGGAGCAATGAGAACATGTCCAACGGCAGCGATGGAAGTGATTCTCAACCTCACCCCTCTAAATATGGTGGTGGAAAGTGTTGCAGAAAGAACAAGATACAGACTAAGTAGAGAGGGAATCATTAAAAAAAACCACCTCCACACTTCTTAGAAATCAGACAACCTGGAACATGCTATAAGACGGTATGATGAAAAAGTAGGAATGGGATCCAAATACCATTACCTTACTTGGAAAGAATGTCGTTCAATGGTACACAGACGTATCAAAAGCGATAAAAGGAGCATGGTTAGGAGTGTTCGGGCCAGGAACCAAACACTCTAAAAAGCTTGGGAAAAACCTTTCAAGCGGAAATTCACGCCAGAAGAAAGTATGCCCAAGTCAATATTGATAAAGGATACAGAAGACAAAGGATTATCATAATGTCGGATAGTCAAGCAGTCATTAAAGCACTGAGCTCTTGTGTAATCAGTTCCAAAATGGTGTGGGAATGCCTAGACAAACTCAATGAACTAAGCGAGAACAATATAGCAACCCTACTGTGGATTCTAGGACATTTTGGAATAGAAGGAAATGAAATAGCAGATGAACTAGCAAAGAGGGGGACTGAAATACCTTGCTGTGGGACTGAACCCTTTTGCGGAATCAGCCCCAATGTAATATTGGAAGAAATAGGTGAAGCCGAGAAAAAGAGAAGATCTGATCATTGGAAAGATCTAGTAGGACTTATACAATCAAAGACTCTTCTGGGTGACTAAAATCTGTTGAGATCAAATGAATGCATCAAAGTAAAACTGCGCTAATAGTTTCAACAGGGATCCGAACGGGACATTTGTATAAGCTCAAAATAGTGGAGGAAGAAGAATGCAGATTTTGTGAGATGGAAGAAGAAACCTCCATCCACATACTTTCCAACTGCACAGCACCTGGGAGATTACTGGATAGAAGAGGAACATTTACCTAAGTTGAAGCCTGCAGATATCATAAAATTCCTCCGGGAAATAGGAACAAAGGAGCTACTAGTAAGTAAGGTGGACACAATAGATCTTTTAGGTATCAGTGAATATCACCTCATAATACAAACATACATAAATTTGAAGTTTAAAAATATTTCCCCTGTATAATCACATATACAGAAAGGAAAACTAGAGAGCGTATGTCTAGATGACCTATACCTACAGTGTGTTCGTAAAGTATGGGAAATTTTCATTATTCCCTAAGCAAAAAAAGTTCGTTTCCAACATTTATAATTTGTATGAATTTACTAAAAGAAAATGGATAAAATGAAACCATATACAAGTTTCGACAAAAATATAAAATGAAATCTGTTATTACTGCTTCGCTTTGCAGTATATTATTATTGATTAGACAATCAACTAGTTGAAAATAATCTAAAAATAACAAAAAATATATCTGTATTTGTTTTAGGTTTAGGAAATCATTAATGCATCCCATATTTTACGGATACACTGTATAATTCAACGATAAGAACGTCTTCCAACATAGTTGCCGTTGTTTTTAAAATATCTTGGTGTATCTGATAAATTTCTTTGTGTTGGCGAATAGGTATACAATGAGAAAAATGAAATCTAAAAATCAAGGTTCACACGATCCAGTACTATCAATTTTTAACGGGACAGGAAGAAAGAAAAACTAAAATCGTTTGCCGATCTTTCAAGATAATATATTTATCATTTTTTATAGGTTCTAAAAACAATTGTTATTCTTTCGATACAGGGTTTACACTTAACTTAAGTTAGAACCTTTTTTTTTAAATAGGTAGGTACTGGCTTACCTTTTTATCCATACTTACCCAGCTGAAGTTTTTATTTTCAATATTCTTTATTAAAATTGTTACTTTTCTAAAAGGTTTGCTCAAGCTTTGAAAATTTATAGGCGATTTAAAAACCCACTGTATTCAATCAGCCATTTATTTTAAATACCTTTCCAGTTTTTTCATATGAAACTTGATATAATACTATAAACTTTTCCATTTTAACCTCACTTTTTATATCAACAAGCTCTATTAAACAGTTTGCGACAAATCTTAGCTGGACATACGATTTACACCAAATACGACAAGGTTAATAATATCAATACTACATGGAAGAGGGAGAAGAATTGCTCCCCCAGATTCATCTACCAAAAAAAAGGTAGGCGTGTATTTATTGACCTCCTATTTAACCGCTTTGTCAAAGAATACACACAACAATAAGAAGTGAAGCCCGGCAAGAATCCTTTGATGTTGACTTGACAAAAATAAACAACCTTGAAGGTGACAGCTAACTCTAGCATACACTGAGAATCATAAGATGCTCAAAGCTTTACTAGAATCACACCGAGAAAAAGTATTCTAGCATAACATTGCGTTTTATCAAAATATTAGGTGTGTATAGATGAACTCCATTTCACTTCTTGTCTGTTGGTGTATTCTTTGGTTTTGTCTTTCATCTTTTATTGTATCTTCAGATGCTTGGAATGTTCGACAATATGGCAAGTTCAAGTGACGTCATAATGCGATAGACGCCCTGATGAATCTAAATATAACAAGCATTCTTTGCACAACACGTGATTCTTAATAGACATGGTTTCTGTTCTTGTATAGCTTTCTCTCTTCCACTCATAGAATGGCTATAAGGGACAAAATTATTTGCCTAATCTGTATGATCAATAGTCAATTCAACTGGTCTTAAAAACTGAGAATGAAATTTCAATATTTCAATTTCTACTACTAAAAACTCTTCCAGTTTTTTTTCTTCCTACTTTTATTGTATCACAACCTGAACAAACTCATTAGAAAAGTACGATCCACAATATTTTAATAAAAATTTAATATCGACTTATTGAAATAAAAGTCAGACAAAGCTATATGTATCCCTACTTTTTTGATAGTTCACTTTCAACACCACAAATATTACTGTGTGTTACAATTCAACGGTAGCTTAAGTAGCAAGGTCAAAAGGGCATGAAATGACCAAAAAAGGCGATGCTGCAAAATAGCCAAGTGACATGACCAGAAGAAAATGGGTGACACACAAATCTTTAGAATAGACAAAGGCAGGCGAAAAAAAATTAGATGACATTCGTCAAAATGCTAACAGGGCACTATAAATTTAACAGACACACATTGGTAATGGGGTTGCCAGACGAAACCATGCGAGATTTGTCCACAAAAGAGGAAACTGCAGAGCATGTCGTAAAATTGAATTAGGTATGATTGCAAGCCTACTAATCATGTTGATAATATAGGTATCTATCACCAAGCACACTACTGTACTATTTTCGACATCATTCTTTCATTCCATTGTTTTTCTAACAAGATTTTCATTTCAATGCTTTTGGTAGCATTCCAAGAACTTTTTCGGTGGAAATTAGAACCAAACCACACATAACTGAGTGTTGGAATGGATATGATGAGGAATGGTAGATACAAAACAGTATTTTAGTCTAGCAGCTTTGAAAACTTGTCCACTTCAAAGTTAAGACAAGGATATATTATACAATAGCTCAGTCTGACCATTTGTGTGAGCAATAAAACTCTTCAATTTGTAAATTCACTCGCGTTCTAATGAAAAAACTAGTATCAGTCCACATTCCATAGATTGCTGTCTAAATGAAGTTATTTATCAATTTTTTTTCAAGTTAACAGCTTCAAGGTTTTTAAATTTACAGAAAAATACCGTAGAATGTATATTTCAACGTCCTACCGGTTTTTTTTTCAACTTCCAGTACGGTATTTTTTTGCATTACAACATTTTCAAAAGCAGAATCAAAATATTTTTGTTTTCTATCAAGTAAAATTTCCTGTTTACTTTACGGAATTTCGATAGCGTATCTAAGTATATTATTTTTGTTGTAGTCAGCACTATCTTTATTTTTAAATAATTTCATTTCGTATTTACGATGCAATATAAATATTTATATTAATCTCTATTATCCATTCTATTTTTTTATTAATTAGGTACATATTTCTGCGTCGATCCATTTCAATGTTGATCAGAGCAAATTTCTCCTCCCTTCAAATGCAGCAAAAACTATATTAAAACATCGTAGAGAACCAAATTTGCAAATATTCAAATTAATCACAAGACAATTGTTTATATGGTGGAATATTTCTATGACCACAACCTCAGGTCTCTCTAGATTTAAATAGAAACATTTTTGGTTACTTCATTTCCTTCAACTTCTGGCTTACTAAACCCAGTCAAAAGTTCATTGGTTAAGCTTAGGTTGCAATATTAAAACATTAATCCCACTTCTGATAGATAAATGAAATATTTTACCCATTACTCATTTTAGCTATACCTACACATACACTATCCGTTATTTTTTGAACAAAAAAAAAGTTGAAATTACTTTTAAAATATCATAAATAAGTTAAATCTTAGTACTAGCAGTCAATAAACCTTATCCAGCAGATTAATGAACATTAATAACAAAATTTAAGACAAATTTCTGCACCAGATGAAAGTATTGGGAAAAATAAGTTTGTTATACCAATTTTCCACTAAAACTAACAAAGTTACTACTTATTAATTTAGATTTCATCAACTTCTATCAATAATTAAGTTCATTCATATTATTTTCGTTAAAATTACGTAATTATTATCTAATCGTCCGTACTAAATTAATACTGTCTACGTATTAATGTTGGAAAGAGAATATTCGTAAAAAATACATTTCCAGTAAATTTAGAATTGGTTTTTATGAAAGTAAATTTCAAAACTAAGATAAATCCTATCCAAACTTGATTTAACTTAAAAGCAATGCCTCAAACCACTTCCTTCCTTCTAAACTCGAACAAATACACGATCTAATTTATTTTGAAAACGTTTTTTAAAAGATAAATATTTAAAAAAATTCCTAGTGAGTTTATAAACGATAAATTTCCAAGTTTGTATAAAAATTTATTGACTGCTGAATTTTTTCCAAGTTAAAATTAAGTATCGAGTGCTGACCTTCGATTTTGATTCGACTGTTTATCTAATTAAAGGAATTTCATATTATTCGTAATTCTTTTATTTTCAATCAGCATTAAGCTTGAACAAGTTCGCCAGGCACCCTCAAACTTTTTAAATTTTTTTTTCAAACATTCAATAACGAACTCACACACAACATTTTCTTTTGGATAGTGTAGGTAGGTATTTGCAGGGTAAATAAAAAAACCAATGAAGTAACCAAAAATTTTCTAATCTTTATTTATAATCAATATATTTTCGCCCAAACCCCTTTTTTTTCAAGTATGCGCCAAATGTCGGTAACTCCCGATAAGATTTTCCAAATCTCGTCGAAATATTATCAACAAATAACGCTTACTTCCTTCTTATATTCTAAAAAAACGTACCTTTTCTTTATATTCGAAAATACCGGCGCACTATTAAAGCTTCTTCCGTCTCGTAACAACCACATGTCAGCTAAACCTTATCGAATATTTATAGTAAATCTTGCAAGAGTTGATAAAAGCTGCAGCTAAAGAATCTAATTTCCAAAAAACGCGTCATCCATAAAAAAATATTCAGTGAACACTGCACCGACCATGAGTTGACATTTGACATTATACTACGCTTGCGTCACAATCACAACCAATTAAATTTGATTTGATCAAAAAATTATAAAGCATGCATATTATAACATACATTTCTATGG
>CAJUYH010009833.1:0-13151 GCA_910591685.1 Galerucella tenella
CTACTATTAAATTATTTCCAATTAGTAATGAATCACCCTGTATACATGATTTAAGTGGTGAAGCTCTGTCACTTATCCCATTTAAGTTAATGACACTGGTATTTCCAGCAAAGCTTTCAGTATAATGAACAGGTTTGTTAATAATATTCTTGTTTGGTGATTCCTAATTAATTGATGTTCAAATGTTTGAGATTTTGGTTCAGATATGAATCAAACCACATTGGTCGTGAGAAATGCATTTCTCTAGAGGAAGATGCTCTAGAAGGGACAATCAAAGCAAAAAAACATCCTACTCATAAGTACAATATTTTTAAAGTCAATTTATTTGGATATAGTTTTATCAGAAGGTTTGCAGATATAATATCTGGATATATATAATAATAATAATAATAATAATAATTGTCTTTATTATTTTCAAAATATAAATGTTTAACAATAGAATAAAATGTAAAAACAGATTCACTAATTGAAAATAAAAGGCGAAGTTCAGCTTTTATGAGGCATTAAGCACCATAAAAGTTGCTCTACCACTTAACCTTAAGGAGTGTACATGCTTAAATTGATAAAGAAAATAATAAAAATAAAAATATATATACAAAAATACAAAAATTCAAAAATTCAAAAGTTGGTATCTAGACTGGGTTTAGGATTCATAGCTTGAAACGTTTTTAATTTTTAAAATAAAGTAATCAACAGAGTGTTCAGATTTGAGTAGTGAAAAGATATTTAGCAAAATATACTTTAAACTTATTAATTTTATAACTTTTAAGATCTGTAGGAAGTCCGTTATAGACATGGCTAATTTGATATCTGAAAGAGGATCTGAAAAGTTCTAGCCTGAAGAATGGAACTGTGATTAAACCTCTATTTCTAATGTTAAGATTGTGTATATCTGTCCTATATGTTATTTTTCGATGTAAGTAAGATGGCTTTCTTGTAAGTACTATTTTATGATAGAGACACGCTGAATGTAATATCCTTCTATTATTCATGTTTAACCACTCAATTTATTTAAGTTTATTTGAGACGCTACGGCGTTTTCGAATACCAAATATCAATCTAAGACAACAGTTCTGCATTTTCTGAATTTTCCTTTTATATTCAACAGTTAAACATGGACCATATAGAGCGTCAGCATAGTTAAACACCGATAAAATCAAAGCCTCACATAATGTTTTTTTTACGCCAAATGATAAAAAATGTCTGATGCCAAAAACTGTTTTCAAAGACATGTATGCTTTTTGAAGTACCGCGTTAATATGCTTTTCAAACTTCAAATCAGTGTCCAGAATCACACCTAAATTTTTAGCTTCCGAGACCAAAGCTAGTTTTTCATTATTTATCTTAACATCAATCTCACTGGAAATCTTTTGACGATTTAGTTTGGAGCCGAATAGGAGAGTTTTTGATTTAGTGGGATTGATTAAAAGGCAATGATTTTTAGCAGCTTCTACAAACGCATTGAGGTCAGCATTAATCGTATTACAAGCATGTTCAATTGCCTGTGGAGAAAAGCTATAGTAAAGTTGGGTGTCATCTGCGTATAAATGTGTACTACAATTAGATATGTGTTGCAATAGTTGAGACGTATAAATTGTGAAGAATAACGGACCCAATATTGAGCCTTGTGGTACACCCGACGAAAGTGGAAGTAGCTCTGAGCTTTTGTTATTTAGAGAGACACGTTGCTGTCTATTTCTTAAATAATTATTAACTAATAAACGAGCATTTTCTGCAAAACCTATATATTGTAATATATCAATTAATAAGTCATGATTTATAGTGTCGAATGCTCTGCTAAAATCGAGCAGTATAAGTAATGTACACTTACCACCATCAGTAGCCTTAATAATATCATCTACTATATGAAGAAGAGCAGTTGTACAACTATATCCCTTACGAAAACCCGACTGAATTGATGGTAATATTGAAAATGAAACTAAGTGCTCTTTTATTTGAGTCTCCATGGCTCTTTCTATAATTTTTGACAGTGTGGGTAATATGCTGATTGGGCGAAGATCTTTGAACTCTTTGGGATTGTTTACTTTTGGTAATACCCGCACAACTGCACTCTTCCATACAGAAGGATACACACTTCCAGTGAGACAAAAGTTTACTATGTGTGTGATATATGGTACCACATGAGGACAACATAATTTTAACATAGTGATATTCAGCTCATCACAGCCAGTGGCATTTGTTTTAATTCCACAAATTATTTGATATACAAAAAAATCATTAACTTCCTTAAAAACAAAATCTGACTGAACTAGTCTATTGTTTCTATAATACTGAGAGACATTTTCACCTGGGGTGGCATTAGGAACAGACTCAATAAAAAATTTATTAATATCATCAACATTGCTAAAGTTATCGGATACACTCGATTTTTTTTCTATTAATAATTTATTTGACCTTAATGTTTTCCACATTTCTTTTGAGCTATCGGTACCTAGCTGGTATGTGAAGTAAGCCTTTTTTTCACGAAAAACGGCTTTATTTACGTAGTTACGCAAATCCTGGTAAACTCGTAAGTGCGCCTCAGCTTTTGTTTTTTTAAATTTCCTTAGAGCTTTGTCCCTTTCATTAATCATTTGTCTTATAGTATATGTCAACCAAGGTGCTTTAGGTTTAGTGACCCTTACTGTAATCACAGGAGCGTGTCTATCAAATAACTGATGTAAACAGTTTACAAAATATGAAACCTTTTCATCAACAGTTTCTTGATCGTAAATTCTAAAAAATGATGTGCTAAACAAGTCTCGTTGAAAAGAATCATCGTTAAAATTTTTGAAGTTCCGATAAGTGTACATTTTAGGAACCTGTTTATATCTATTGATTGGCAATTTACAGAATACAATAGCGTGGTCTGCAATATCATTGTGTATTATTCCCTTCTCAACTAAAGCTTCATCTCGTACTATAACATAATCCAACAGAGTTGATGAAGTATATGTTACCCTTGTAGGAACATCTATTACCTGTTTTAAGTTTAAAGAATCTAATAAAGAGTAAAATTTTTTAACAGTACTACTGTCTAAATCGAATAAATCTAAATTGAAGTCTCCCATACAAACAATTTCATCCACAGTAACAAATATTGATTCTAAACTGCCTTCAAACTCGTCCAAAAAAATACTAGTATTCTGTTCATGAGGTTTGTATATGAGGCCTACAGCAATAGTTTTTTTATTTATTATAACTTTGACCCAACACTGTTCCCATATCAAATTATAAACATCAATTATTTCCCATTTAATATTATTCCTAATGTACATACATAAGCCTTTACCGTTCATATTACGATCCATCCTATATATATCAAAGCCATCTATATGTATCTTTTCATTATTAATTGATTGTTTTAACCAGCTTTCACAAATTAAAAGTATATCGATATTATTATCTGTGATAACTCTTTTAACCTTATGTAATGAAGGAACTAATGACCTCGCATTCAAACATGCAATATTTAAAGAGCTCATAACACCTAAACAATCCAAACACCAACTATTTGAAACCAGATAAAAATTATAATAATAAAACTAATAAGTAATAAATGGTTGCTGACAACACAAGTTTAACACCAGGTACATCCAATTGCACGTGGTGCTACAAATAATCTTATAAAATTTAAAGAATTATGAATGCAAAATTTGTAAAAATTGAATAGAGATAACAAATACAAGTTGATTTTATCGAAAATACCACACAAAGAAGAATTATAAAAATATAATAATATAATAATAAGCATTAATAGAATGTATATTGCAGAATATAATTTAAAAAAAAAAAAAAAAAAGTAGAAGAACCTAGTAATTATACTATAATAGTAACAAAAATGAGAATTCCACAAAAAATCTGCAATAACATACTCTTTATTTATAACTAGTGATAAAAAACGCAAATATCCTAGAAAATTCCAAAGTATAAACAACGATGAAATTTATCTGCAATTGTTTCGGGTTTATTTAATCAGCGTCGGTTACCTGCTGGGATTCAAGCTGCTCAATATTTTTAACAATCATTGTTTTATTACTATCGGCCATTTTCAAAAATATGTTTCCATCTTTTGTCCATATTGTTCGATTGTTGCCAGCTTTTTCGCGAACCAATTTTAGAAGCTTCATTTGTTCAGACGTTAAATCTTCTCTTATTATGGTATTTGAGGTTTTAAGTAACTTCTTATTTTTATAAACCATATTTTTATAGAACATACACGTAAAAGTAACTAAAATTGGTCTAATTTTGTGTCTTTGAAACTTTCCAATTCTATAACAAAAGTCTATGCACTTTTCATCTATTTCTAGGTTCATTTTAGTATTACAGATATTTAGCACTGTTTCCATACAATTTTCCCTATCTTTCTCATCTACTCCATAAAATCTAATATTTTTACGCTTATCTAAACGTTCTTGTATATTCTGTCGCTTTACAAGATAATCTATAGTAACTTTCTGACTTCTTAGTTCATTCTCCAACTCTTTAGTTTTTGCTTTCAGGTCTTCAACTTTTTTGTCAATCTGCTTCATAATACTATCTGCTATAGTTTTCGAGAGTTGATTTATAAAATCATCAGAAGTACAAAGCTTTGCCACTAATATTTTCACAGTTGAGTGCAGTTCCTCATCACCTTTGTTGTCTATTTTGTTTCCTCTGCTTTTGGACATAGTGAAAAAATAATTTCACTTTACAGGATACTGATTAACAATTTTGCGTGAAAAAGAGTAAAAGTACTTAGTATGTACTTACTTCTCTAGGGGATAGGGTAACAGCTGGGGAAATCTTTTGTACAAGCTCCGGGAACTGTAGACGAGGGAGTAGAGCAAGGAGTTTTGGTAAATTATCAGTGATGACTTGCAATCATAATGGGAATACTAGTGCTACAAAATTATTTGGTTATAAACTGTTCAACAATTGATAATTTGGTAATTTTCATTGGTGTATGAACTTTTACAGAAAAATGTCTGCAACACTGTGATATTTACACATACCACAGTATATACTGAGCACATACTATACAAACTATTCAACATTTGATATATCATGAAGCTGGAGTTGATGATGGCTATCTAAGTCCTGGTAAAACTGATTAAAGTTTTATCAGCCTGCAATTCATCTTGAGATGGTTGTGGTTGCACTCCATCATCATACTCACATTCATTCTGTTTCAGTATATTTTGCAAATCTGGGGAACTTTTTATTTCTTCCTTTTGTAGACACCAGCCTTTATAATTTCAAACTTAGCGCCATTTCAACTCTGTTGACTTATTTCTCGGTGGCTGTCTAAACGAGGCCATCCTTGTACTCTATGGTCCCGGTCGCCATCTTGATATATAGTTAGTTGTTCTCTCGCGATCGATGGGAGTACATGCACAGTATAGTTTTGGTATACTGTGGTACATGTGTGTCAATGTGTGTCAATGTTCAATTTAAGGAAAAAGATCATTAAAAGGTTTTAAGATGAAATCTGAGTTTTAATATAATTAAGATTAGATACCCAAGACTATAATTTCAGAAGTGGGATTACCAGCGAAACAAAATTAGTGAAGATTACGTTAATTAATACAGATTTATAATTTATGACACGCTGAACGAAAGTATGTCTGAACACGATATACAATCCCAAGCCGATGGAACAATTCAACTCCACGATGTTGACGAAATTATTCAGGCTACAGTACGAGCCATAATAAATTATGAAAAGGAACGAACAACCGTTACTGAAGAAAACAGAGTGGAGAACCACGACAATCGAGTGAACAACCCCAGCATTAGTAATAAGGAATTGTCGGCGCTCCTACCAGAGTTCTCAGGATCTGAAAAGTGTTCGAATGTGTCTACGTGGCTAGACCGTAATGAGAAAATTAAGGAAGTGTATTCTGTGTCAGAAAATATCATACAACTGATAGCTGTAGGTAAACTAACTGGCAGAGCTAGAGAATGGTACCTAAGCAGGTCTGATTTAATTAGTAAGGATTGGAGTGAGTTTAAAAATGAAGTCAAGAAGATGTATTGCACCGGAATCGACCCAGTCATGCTAAGAAGGAAAATGGAGAGTAGGCGATGGAGAAAAACAGAAAGTTTTTCAGTATATTTCCACGACAAGTTAATATTAGGCAACAATGCAGAGGTGAGTGACCATGATATGATTCACCATGTTATATATTGCAAAACCAAGCTCGTATGATGTTATCAACTATTAACAGTACCGAAGAACTTTTTAAGTTGATGAGCAGTGTCGCAAAAGAAGAACAGACTACCCCTATACCAAAGCATCCAGCAAGAGCGCACAATGGCAGCAATAGTGCAGCTACTCATAGCCCCTCACCAACAGCAGTGAAGTGTTTTAACTGTGGGCGGCTAGGTCATAAAGTAAGTGAGTGTAGGCAACCGACGAGAGAGCGTGGTTCTTGCTTCAAGTGCGGGAGTGTATCCCATAGAATCAGTGAGTGTCCCTCATGACATCAGCCAACCCAGCAAGCTGCAGACTCTACTACACGCAACCCCAATGGATCCATGGCGCTAATTGGAGAACAGGTCAGATCTAGTGAACCATATTGTATTAATGTACATTTCATTGAAAACAATTTTAGCAATCAAGGTGTAGTTGATACAGGGAGTCCCATCTCCTTAATTAGTAAGCATTTATTAAATTCAACAGATATTTGTTTTCAAGAAGGCAGTTCTGGTTATACTGATATTAATCAGACCCCTTTGCATATATTAGGACTTTTTACATGTCAAATTGAGGTACTTGACAATAAAATTGAACTTATATTTCATGTTGTTGATAGAAATACTATTAATTTTGATGTTCTGCTTGGCAGAAACTTTTTAAATCATAAGCATATTGGACCAGTAATAATCAGTAATGGGAAAATTGAGATTAAAGGCAAATCAGAATATATTAATGGTTACCAGTTTCCCTTTTCTGAAGTTTTGTATATAGACAGTTCGCATGATATTAAAAACATTAATATAAATCCTTCTTTATCATTCAATGAAACTGTCAAAGTGAAAGAAGCTTTTGCAGAATATTACCTTAATGCAGAAAAACCTAACAAACCACAAGTTGATTTTGAAATGAAGTTAATTCTCAAAAAGACAGACCCTTTTGCATTTCGCCCTCGTAGACTGTCATTTTGTGAAAAACAAGCAGTAGATAAAATTATTAGTGACCTTTTGGATATGAATATCATTCAAGAGAGTAACTCTCCATATTGTTCTCCCATAGTATTAACAAAAAAGAAATCAGGTAATTATCGCCTTTGTGTAGATTTTCGCACATTGAATAAATACCTTGTACGAGATCAGTTTCCATTACCCTTAGTAGAAGATCACTTAGACCGCTTAAAAAATAAACAGTTTTTCACACAGTTGGATCTAAAGGATGCTTTCTATCATGTTAATTTAGATATGGACTCTAGAAAATATACTTCTTTTATTACCCCTTCAGGTCAATATGAGTATTGTAAAATGCCTTTTGGACTAAGTTCTAGCCATGGAGCTAGTATTGAGAGGAGTCGCTACGCCTATCATAAAAGTGGTATCGGTTTCGCCATTTTACTTCCACTTCTCTGTCAACTTGACATTAGTATTGTTTTGTGGATGTGAATTGGGTATTTTTGGATTTTCTTTATGTTAGTGTCGTTTTTTTCTATTTCAATAATTGAACAATAATGGTTTCTTGTGCTTCACGAAGTTGTACAAGTAGAGACAGTGTAAATACGAAAAAATCATCAGGAACAACATATTATAGGTTAGTAAACAATCGAAACAGGACTGTACTGGAATATATTTCTTTGTGCTCCAATAAGTTTTATTCAACTTCATATTATATTTAATGTTTGTAGATTTCTTAGAACTCCATCAATAAGAGATATGTTGTTGATATTTGTGAAAAGAGGTTCTTGGCAGCCAACAAAATACCTACAGTGTTTCTATATTATCAATTTGACTAGTGAATATATGTTTATTGATTGAAAATTTAAATAGTGCGGCTCTGCCGACGACGCCATATTGCTCACATTACAATGTCACTCATGTGATACCACTTTCCTATTATAAGATAGTCGACTGTGTCATCTCCTCTTAATAGTAGCTCCATGGTTCTAGCCCATCAACCTTCGCACGCTTTATAAATAAGATATTTAGTCACTTAACTAAGCAAGGGAAAGTTTTGATATATTTTGATGACATACTAATTGCGACAGAAACTTTTGATGAGAATGTTGAAATTTTGAAAGAAGTACTAGATCTATTGGTCAATAATTTATTAGAATTAAGATTAGAAAAGTGTCAATTTCTACAAACAACAATTGTGTTTTTAGGTTATTTAGTAAGTAACCAGGGTGTAAGCCCTAATCCTGCAAATATTGAGGCAATACAAAATTTTCCTGTACCTACAAATGTCAAACAAGTACATAGATGTTTAGGAATGTCAAGTTTTTTCCGTAAATTTGTTAAAGATTTCTCTACTTTAGCCAAACCCTTATACGAACTTTTGAAAAAGGATGTTAAATTCATATTTGATGTTGAGCAAATTAACGCATTCGAAACAATCAAAACAAAGCTTATGTCACAGCCCATTCTGTCAATATACAATCCAGCCTATGAGACTGAACTACATTGTGATGCCAGTTCCACGGGTTTCGGTTCAATATTAATGCAAAGGCAGAAAGATGCTCAGTTTCACCCCGTCTGTTATTTCAGCAAGCGAACAAGTGAATATGAATCCAAATACCACAGTTATGAATTGGAGTGTCTAGCTATCATTTATTCCATAAAGAGATTTCACGTTTACCTCCAAGGAATTCCATTCAAAATAGTGACGGATTGTGACAGCTTCAGGTTAACCCTGGCCAAGAAAGATATAATACCCCGCATTATGAGATGGTGCCTCTACTTACAGGAGTACAATTACACAATCGAACATAGAGGTAACAAACGAATGCAGCATGTTGATGCATTGAGCCGTGCAAATTCTATCCTGATCCTCGAAGGCAATACTATTGAACAAACACTTGCAGTGAAACAAAGCACTGATGATAGTATCGTAAAAATAAAAGAAACTCTTGAAAATTCAGAAAACCCTTTTTATGAGCTACGCAATGGATTAGTTTACAGGAAGGCCAAAAACAATATTCTTTTTTATGTACCAGAGAGCATGGAGTTTACTATAATTCACAAATACCACAATGAAATGGGACACTTTGCATTGGACAAAACATTTGAAAACATTTCAAGAATATATTGGTTCCCGAAGATGAAAACCAAAATAAAAGATCACATCGCCAACTGCTTAAAATGTATTGAGTTCAACCACAAATGAGGTAAAGCTGAAGGTTACTTGCACAGCATACCAAAAGGAGAATTGCCATTTGAAACCATACATATAAACCACTTAAGCCCAGGTACAGTAATAAACATTTATTTGAGATCATTGATGGGTTTACAAAATTTGTCAAATTTTATCCGTGTAAATCGACTGACACAAAAGAAGTCATTAGGCACTTGACTGATTATTTTTCAAATTATAGCACACCTAAAGTGATTGTATCTGATAGAGGATCATGCTTCACTTCACACAGTTTTAGGGAATTTTTGGCCGAATACGATATCAAACATGTGCTGATAGCTACTGGATGCCCCAGAGCAAATGGACAGATTGAGCGCATAAATAGGTTGTTATCCCCGTTGTTAGGTAAAATAGTAGATGAAAAACAGATTGATTGGGTTTCTGCTATACGTGAGGTAGAGTTCTGTATAAATAATACAGTCAATCGATCCACAGGAGATACCCCATCTAGACTGCTATTTGGCAGAGATCAAATAGGGAAAATTAAGGATCGTTTAAAGGAGGCTCTAGAGACCATTAATGAGGAGGACAGAGACTTATGCAAGCTAAGATCAGATGCTGAGGAGAGTATTGAAAAAACACAGAAGGCCAATGAGAATTACTACAATGCGAAGCATAAGGAGAGCCAAAAGTTTAAAGTAGGACAGTATGTGATGATAAGCAATTTTGATAATACCCCAGGAGAATCAAAGAAACTACATAATACCAAAGTTTAGAGGACCCTATGAAGTGGTAAAAGTGCTGTCTGAGGATAGGTATGTGGTCAATGATATTATTGGCTTTCAAAAGTCCATGCCATTTAAGGAGCACCAGTTTGATAGATTATCAAGATCAGACTGAAGCCTGAGAGCATCAAAATATGTTTGAATAATTAGGAAAAGTTTTAAATCATCTGCAAATAGTAGTGCTTTGCCATACCTAAAACAATGAATAATGTCATTGATAAATAAGTTGAATAATAAGGGACCAAGGTGTGACCCCTGAGGAACACCTGAGGTTACTTGAAATAAGTAAGAATAGTGATGGTTTACTCTAACCATTTGAGTCCTGTTCGTAAGATAGCTACTAATCCATTGTAGTAATACCCCACCTACACCATATTTATCAAGCTTTTGCAGTAAGAGAGTATGGTTGACACTGTCAAAAGCCTTAGAGAAGTCAGTGTACACAGAATCAATCTGGCAACCCCTCTCCAAAGCCTCCGACAGGAAATCGACATAGGTAACTAGATTTAATTCAGTCTATTGCCCAGCACAAAAGCCATATTGTTGTTCAGTTATGATGCCAGAGCAGTCATAGGTAAGGTAGTCTGTTATAATGTTCTCAAATACCTTAGGTATAGTACTGAGAATAGATATGGGTCGGTAATTTTTGATGTCAGTCTTGCTTCCCGATTTGTATATTGGGGTAACAAAAGATAGTTTCCAGTAATCAGGAAACTCACCTGTCTCAATAGATTTATTGAAAATATAGAAGAGAGGGCGAGATAAAATGAAGCTGCAAGTTCTAAGTAGGATGGGAGGAATAATGTCAGGACCTGGACCTTTCTTTGTGTCAAGGTTAGATAATTTCTCAAAAATGGTCGAAATTGGAATGTGGTAAGAGGAGACGTTAAGTTTTGATTCAATTTCATTTAAATTTAGATTCAGATTTTGAGTAGTGTAAACTGATGAAAAATGCTTGGCAAACAGATTTGAAACTTCACTACTACAAGAAGCAAAAGAGTTGTCAAGGTTCATATTATCAGGTATGGAGTTATTTGATCTTTTAGTACGTACAAAATTCCAAAAGGTTTTAACATTACTTTTAACGGAGGTTTCAACAGAATGTATGTAATTTAAATAGCATTCTCTAGATATAATCTAACATTGTTCTCTTAACTGACTGAATATTTCATAATTTTGGGGAGTTCTGTTTTGTTTATAAATCCCATGTGCAACCTTTTTATCGTTGACCAAGCTTTTAAGTTGAAAAGAATACCAATGTGGGAATCTGTTAATAACAAATTTCTTCAAGGGAACAAACAACTCAATTACCGAGTACAAAGCGTCATAAAAAGTAAAAATCATTTCTGAAAGTTCCTTTCCTTGAAGAAGCCCATCCCAGTCCATTGCTTCCAAACATTGGCGTATACCTTCAAAATTGGCGTGTCGAAAATCATAATAAAAATCTTCTCCAGGAGTCGCACTTGAGTTCAACTTATATTGTATTGAAGCTTCAAGAGGAGGATGATGAACATCGGGTGGGATCAAAATGTCTGCTGCTGTCAACACTTTAAGTTCAACTGGGGACAAAACTAGGTCGAGGATGACTCCCCTTTTGTTGAGCACTTTGTTGGACTGGAACAGATTGTGAAACGCGCAAATATTTGAAACTATTTCGATAGCACCTTCTTCATATGCTGACGAGCTGGGTTGTGCTGAAGCTAAAGAGCAGAAATCTTCAATATCCCATGTAGCTGTAGGTAGATTATAATCGCCAAATATGTAAAATTGTCTGTCTGGATGTTGCTCATTTAATATTAAAAGTTGATCATAGTGAAGTTGGTATAGATTAGGGTGAGATTTAGGGGGAAGATATATCGCTCCTAAAATATGTTTGCAATTTCTGAGGTCCAAGTGAATAAAAAGTTGCTCAATTAACGGGTTGGAATTGATAATACTAGAGGAGATTGTTTTCCTAACAGCTATTAAAACACCTCCACCTCTGCTAAAGATGCTGGACTGGGGTGTTCGATCCTGTCTGTAAATGTTGTAACCGTTTAAACCAAGTTCAGCATCGTTGATATCAGCTGAGAGCCAAGTTTCAGCAAGAATAATTACATCGTAAGAGCAATTTGTAACATTAAGACATAGTTGAGTTAGTTTTGTTCGAAGTCCTCTAACGTTCTGGTAATAGACAGATAGCTTGCCCGCATCTAGTTTTTTGTTATAATTACGGGAGTATTGTTAACATATTTTATTGTTAAATTTTGCTCACCAGCTTGCTGACGTCTCGATAACTCGCTCCTGACAGTTTCCAGAGTTTTCATCTGGTTGGGAGTTTGGTCAAGATGTATAAAGACCTTTTTCTCGCGGCTGATATTGTGTTTGTTTTTGATAACAGCGTGTACGTCTCGATTGGATTTCAGCACAACTTATGAATCCCTTATGAAGGTATAATAGACAGTAATAGGATGAAACCTTATAATTCATAAAAATATACTTAATATGCCGAGCTTAATACCTTTACTGATTTTTGCCAGTCCAATTATGATGTAAGTTATGTGAACAAATAATACAATGTTTAATTTCTTTTAGGTATATTTATTGTGTTTAGGTTAGACAATACTTATGTTGGTTGGGTTAGATTATGTTAAATCACACATATTATGCATGTTAAAACACTTATGTTAAAATATCTATGGTTTTGTCACTTTTATGTTCAAACGCTTATGTTGAAATGTTTATGGTTTTGTCACTTTTATGTTAAATCGCTTATGTTGAAATGTTTATGATTATGTCACTTTTATGTTCAAATACTAAAGGTGTTGTGATAGGCACTTTAGATTACACCTGCTTATGTTATGTAACCTACTGGGAGTTTGGATTATGTATCCTAGATTTATGTTAATTTTAAAATATGTTTTCACGATCAGTATTATTTACCACATGTCTATGCACTGTGTTTATATATATTCTATATTTTGTAAACTTATGATTTCCGTCTGATTGAGGACAATCAGTAGAGTCAGGACGGCCGAACTGTAGACACCAGCCTTTATAATTTCAAACTTAGCGCCATTTCAACT
>CAJUYH010009834.1:0-13148 GCA_910591685.1 Galerucella tenella
GGTCGTTTGCTTGACATGATAGACAGAGGACGCATCGGTCTCGATTATTGCCGCTACCTTGTACTCGATGAAGCCGACAGAATGTTAGATATGGGTTTCGAAGTTCAAATTAGACGTATTGTAGAAAAAGAAACGATGCCTAAAACGGGAGAAAGACAAACGTTGATGTTTTCAGCAACTTTCCCGTCGCCCATTCAAATGCTAGCTAGGGATTTCCTAGATAATTATATATTCTTGGCAGTTGGCAGAGTTGGTAGTACCTCTGAGAATATTACACAGAAGGTAAGCTATACTCATTTACATTCCCCAAAAATTATTTTCATCCATAATAGTGATCAATGATGAATCCCATATGATAAGTTTACGAATCGCTTTAAGATTCATTTTACTTTTCCATAGGCGTGGGTAGCATACGTTTTAAAATGACTTGAACGTGTTGAATGTTTTTTCTTAAATATTGTAGAACAGTACGCTGATGAGTGAATAAAACAATAGTCTCATATAATATATTTATTGGTTTACACACACACACAAAACCCGTTTTCTTCTTTTAATGGTATCCATTGCAAAAAAATGCTTATAAACTATGAAAATAATAATGTTTGTTTGTCCGAAAAGCCGTGAAAATATAAGCCCTGTGTAATAAATAATGTTATTCGCAAATTCAGCACTGGCCGCTGGATGAGATACTCATCCGAACGACGTTGTAGGTCACAGAGAACTCGGGAGTGTGACGTCACGAGATAACATACTGGTTCGTTCCCGCGATACACTTACTCATGGTATGTTCTTGCGCACGTAGTTGACAGCGTGTGACGTCATGTGGGAATCTCAATCGGTGATGTACAATGCTAAATATATGGGAAATGCTCGTTTGTGTTTAATTTTTATGCATATTTCCACTTTATGAATGAATATTTGACATGGTTTTTCAGATAAATTATCCATCATCGGATAGCAAGCTAAGCAAAATTTGATTCTACCCTGTTATATGAGAGTTAGTCCTCTTCAGGGTTTGAATTGACTGAATTTAAAGACATGATTTGACGTTCGCGGTAGGGACAGCTGTGGCTGTGCACCCAAAGGATGGCCATTTGATTAATTTCCGCAACGTATCGCTGTTCCGAACGTTGCGAAAATTAAGATGCAGGAAAAAACCACAGAAAACCTGCATCCATCATCCCGAATTTTTATTGTGGGAGTGTTTTCAAAGTAGAGTTTCAGGTATTGAAAATACCCGAAACAATACACTAAAAAGTGCATTTATTATTCGGTGCTCCTCCTAGCTTCGTCGTTTCTTCCTTCGCAGGTTTTTACTTCCTTCCAACTGTTTTCGGTGCACCTTTCTATACACTTTTTCGGCTGAAGTAAGTGTGAGTGTGCACTAATAAGTGCGATTTTGTTATGTGTAGTGGCGACTGCTCCTTCTTGGTGTCCGGTTGCTTTCTGTACACTCTTCTTCCGGTTTTCTATACACTTTTTCGGAGCATTCGCTGTTTGGCGAGTGTGTGTTGTTTATTTGTGTTTTTGCGCCTCGTAGTCTGGAACTTCTCGTGGTGTCGTGTCCGTGGTTGCTTTCTATGCACTTTTCATCCGGCTTTCGGTACACTTTTTTTGGAGAGGTTCCGCTGTTTCGGCGCGTGTTAGCTGTAAGGAAAAATTATTAGTTCGAGGTTAGGAGATTGGCGAGAAATTGAAATATACCTTGTTGCCCTGTCCTTGGACAGAGCAGTTGTAATTATAGTAGGACGGTATTAGGAGACGGAACGGGACGAGAAGGGATTGCATTCATCAAGATAACGCAAGTTATCTCGAGAATTTTTTGGACTTCCGAAGGGAAGTCAAATGGCATTGGAGGTTTTGGCAATGTTATAGGGGCTGTTTCCTCAGGTTTTGAGACTGGAGTTTGTCTTTTTGGACATTTAGGATGGTATGTGGGGTGATCACCGCCACAGTTGGTACAGGAAGGTTTGTTGAGTTTGTCACATTTATCGGATTTGTGGTCGTGACTACCACAGTGAGGGCAGGTGTAAAGCTTGGCTTTACATTCTGTTGAAACATGGCCTAGTTTTGTACATCGAGTACAATATTTTGGGACGGGCGGAAGTGGATTTGCGTTGGAAATTTCGCAACGATGGTTTAGATCGTAGAGGAAGATGTCTTTTGGCAGAGCTTGTTGTAGCTGGGATTCAGAGTTTGTGATGACTCTGATTAGGGCAGTTGGAGTGTTGGTGGCTTTGGAAATGATTCTCCAGCATTTAAGGAAGTTAAGTTGAAGATCTTTGAGAAGATCAAAGATTTCACATTGGAGATAGTTTTGTCAACTCTGGTGATGACGAAATAGTGGTTTGGAGGGTTGTTTTTGGCTGGAGGATCTTTTTGGGGGGCAGAAGTTTGGGAGAAGACAGGTAGACAGACGACTTCGTTGCCTCCGATCGCGTTGCGTACTTTTTTCTCCAAAGTTTTGGAGCAGATGTTCCTCGGAATTTTGAGGAGGGTTGTGCGGTTTGGGTTCGCCTTGAGGTAAGAGATTTGGCCTCTCAGAATTTCGTTTCTGTTCAGAAGGTTGAAAAGTTCCTTCTGAGAGCAGAATTTTGGAGGGAGGTTTCGTAGGTTGAGGGTTTGGAGTGATGTGGAACATGTTTTTCGGGAATGGGAAGATTTCCATGAAGAAGTCTGAACTGAGACTTCTTCAATTTGGCGAAGTGATTTTCCGCTGATGGAGGAGGCCTGAGAGGAGTGGGATGAGGCGGTGGACTTGGCTACTTGGGCGTAGGAGCTAGTAGAAGGGCTTTATGAGAGTTTGTTGAGGACTGCTTCTTTGGTGGATGGAAGAAGTTCCTCGAATTGTTTGGGTGAGAGGTTTTTATTTGAATTCGTTGATGAGAACAAGTCTCGAAATTGGGGCGTGTCGAGATATTCGACTATTGATGGTAAATGGATAGGAGTTTCCACCAGGGGGCGTGGCTTCGATTTGGAAGGCGTCTTCGAGGTCGATGTTGAATTTTGGGAATTTTTTGAAGTTGATGGGGATTCAGATGGCAATTGAGAAAATTCCTCATCGCTGTTCTTTTTCTTGCGTCGGGCACGACGCATGGTAGGACGGGAGATTTTCACTGACTTCTGCACTAATTGACACCGGTATAAGGAGATGTCTCCCAGTGACCTGTCCACCTTCCTGAGAAGGACAGGATGGACAATGACCTAGGAGGACAACTCCTCGGGAGGATGTACAATGGGTCACATGTGGCCTAAGTGCTGTGAGCCTACACACTCACCGTCCCTACTCTACAGATACAGATACCGGTATAAGTACTTTAATAGAGAGGTTTCTGAAAAGAAACCGTCTCTAAGTGGTCGCTTATCGTAGGTTCACGTCGTATTAGTTGGCCTAGTCTCTTTTCGTAGACAGTTGCAGATAACGGTGTGGACCAGTGACCGTTAATTTAGCTCCTCTCTTTGAAAGTAAACCGGTGACTGAGTAACTTAGTTATCTTTTTTTGGTAAGTACAATGATGCTGGGAGTTAGAAATGTACAAAACGTGTAGAAATATTTATGGGTGGGCAAAATTATAACACACCATTATATTATAAATATTTTATATTTCATATTTCTACCATTATATTTTATTTATTATACAAGACTCGTTAACAAAGATGTCACTGGGATACGAAACGAGCCAAAGGCGAGTTTCGTATGGTTAATGCGAGTGTATTAAATAACCATTACATGAAACTTGCATACAATAAAATCTAAAAAAGTTATGGACGAAGAACTGTGGCATTTCACGTGCTCCAAGCTATGCTTGCAAGCTGCATCGTAAGCTCGAACGGAATCTTCTCACAAAACTTGGAAAGTAGTCTATAATACGTATACTTTCGTTTAAAAAAGTAAAATCCTTGGTGGAAATCTTTTCCACTGTATATCCTTACTTCCCCGGACTATCTGTGCGGTTTTTTATTTTAATTGAAATCTGAAAGTACCCGCTCAAAGGACTTGGAAAAATAAAACTTTTGGCGTTTTGAACGTTCAATTCTGACCATTTAATTCCGAATTATTGAATCCCAAACTTGATCAACGATTCTCTAAACCTAACCTAACCATTTTTCATTCACAATTATTTTTGTTACATATAACAACCTCGGCTACGATGCTATTTCAAACTTATCCATTCTCTTTTAGGTGGTTTGGGTAGAAGAACACGATAAACGATCCTTCTTACTGGATTTATTAAACATTGCAGATTTACAACAACCTTCAGCAGAAAGTCTAACATTAGTTTTTGTCGAAACAAAGAAAGGGGCCGATTCATTGGAAGAGTTTCTGCACAATGAGGGTTACCCGGTAACATCAATTCACGGTGACCGTACTCAACGAGAGAGAGAAGACGCCTTACGACAATTTAGATCAGGCAATACACCGATCTTGGTTGCTACTGCTGTCGCTGCCAGAGGACTGGATATTCCCCATGTCAAACATGTTATTAATTTCGATTTGCCGTCTGACATTGAAGAATATGTACACAGGTGAGTTGTTGATTGGGATGAATATATTTCTGCAATGTTTAATGTATTTGTTAACTATTATGTTTAGATTATCGCGTATCTTCGGATAGTTTTGCCAAACTATAGTCTCTATCGTTTCAGACATGATCATTTTTCGATTACCGATTATAGATAATCAAAAGCAATTTCTCTACCAGAGTTGCAAAAATCCGAATGTAAAAAATAATGGATTTGTCATTTTTTTTTTCAATGAAAATGTAATTCTGGTCCCTTGTGCATTAAAAATATATTTTCAATGTAAAAATTTTCAATTCTCATTAAACGATTTAATGAGTAGTGTAACAATGCAGTATCCATTAAAAAAAATCAATGACATTGGTCATTAAAACAATACAAATCTCAAATAAGTTTACTTTTAGAAACTTCCAGATCAAAAATGAATATCACATTTTTCACTTGAAATACTTTAGTGATTTTTTTCAATTTCAAATTTTTGAAAAAAAATTTAATTTTCGAAAAAATTTTTGATTATTGATAGAATTGTTAATTTTTGAAAAAAATTTGAATTTTCAAGTTTTTTTTCGATTTTTGATAAAATTTTGAATTTTTAAAAAAAAATTTGATGAATTTTGATGATTAAGATGAATTTTTCGATTTTCCAAATTTTTTCAATATTTGAATAAATTTCAAATTTTTGAATAAATTTCAAATTTTTGAAAAAATTTTCAATTTTCAAAAAAATTTAGAATTTTTGAAAAAATCTTGAATTTTTGAAAAAATTTTGAATTTTCAAAAAAATTTTCGATTTTTGATAAAATTTTCATATTTTAAACAAATTTTAATTTTTGGAAAAATTTTGAATTTTTGAGGAAAAAATTCGATTTTTGATAAAATTTTTTATTTTTGAAAAAATTCTCGAATGTTGAGATCATTTTTGCTATTTGTCAAATTTTTTTCAATTCTCGGAAATCAAATGTTAAATTCATTGAAAATAAAATCGAAAAATCGAATCGTAAATCGAAATCTTGCAAAATTCAGTCGATGGAATAATTATTAATGAGGAATTCTTGTTTTAACACAAGAAAATAAAAGAAAAAAATGAGTAATGAAACAAAATTACATTAATTATTTAGACAAAAAATTGTAATGAAAAATTTCTCATTACTTATTAAGAATTAAAATTTTAAATGTAGGTACTACAAATACATTGTTCATTAAAAAAAATTTAATGGAATTAATTTAATTCATCATTAAAAAAATAAATGAGTGATGGAAATTGAATACATTACCCATTATGAAAAAAATGAGCAATGAATTGTCAACGCATTAAAAAAAATGCATTATTTGCAACTCTGTTCTCTACGACCGTAATAATCCAGAATAAGATGACGGATATCATTAAGGGCCGGTTCTATCACCTCTGGTTAAGAGTTCTAGTTATGGTTAACAAGATTTGACAAGAGGTTTGCTGTTCTATGACCGCTTGCTTCGTTATAACCATAGGTTGAAGTTTATTGACCAAAGGATAAAGTAACAGGCACTTTGAGTTCTTGTCTTGTTGACATTTTTGTACTATTTTCAGGTGCAAAAGCCATCAATTCCCTTACCGTACAAAAATTTGCTCGTTGCTTAGCAACACTTTTAATCTCCTAGGATTAAAAACGCTATTTTAATCCTAGGACTAAAAGTAATTGCATTTGAGCTCTCTAATTGAAATTTGAAGAAAAAAACATTGTCTTTTACAAACTTAGTAAAACAAACTAATTGGGCAACTATACAGGGTGAATCACGACCAACGGGATGGAGGTTTATTGCGAAACGGTGAAAGTTTGAGGATGTTTTCACTTTGGTAGTTTGTACATTCTTATAGGCTACATTTTAAAATTATTTTGAAATATACAGGATGTTCCAATAAAGTGTGGCGTATCAAAGTTGAATTTTTTCTTATGGAACAGACTATATTTTATTGCATTATCTGATTGCCCCTAAAAAATATAGTACCCCTTCATAATGGTTCCCTATACCTAAATACAGAGGGTTCCGAGTTATGCTGACTTTTTTAAAAATGTGAACATTTCGAAAAAAATTAATAACACATTGATATAACAAATTCTACGAATATTTTCTTACATCTAAATAGTTGGACATTTGTTGAATGTATTTCACGATTGAGTACTAAATATCTATTAACAGGATGTTCAGAATTTTCAGTTTAATTATTGCATCCTTCAATAGGTAATATCGGGCTCAATTTAAATGGAACACCCTGTATTTTGATAATTCACCATGTTCAAAAAAATGTCCTCTTTCGAATGGTATAAGGGTGTCCTATACCTAGGTATTATACTTTTCGTGCAATTTACAATTTTCTTATATTGTAAATAAGAGCAGAAATTTTGAAATCTTTGTGATTGAATACATAAATTTCAAGATGTTCAAGTTTGAAACCCTAAGTTTAACTGAAAAATTTTTATCTTTATGCACATGTTGAATTGCATCGTTATTACAGTATTGAGTAATGATGTATTTATTAAAAATTTACATCTCTCACAGAAGTAATAGGAATTAGTTGTCCACCGTTATCTCGTTATCTCTCAAAACATGATATTAGAGATGCTACCATCTCCTTGCAACCACTTGATAAATACTAAAGGCATTGTGACGCGTTCGATACTCTCTTTTAAACAGTTATGAAAATAACAGATTATACCTTACACAATAAATAACAAACTATAAAATGCAAATGAAAATGACAAACCAACACAAGAAACTCTGATAAAATTGTCTGATCTTGACAACATAAGTCTGGCAACCCCGGACACGGCAGCCAACTTTTATAACCGTAACTTCCCCCATTTCATGATTAATGATTCCATTTACACTTTGGATGTTTAGATTTTGTTCAGTGGCTGCAATTGTTTTTTTTCTCTAAGGAGCCGTCCCCTCGCCGTTACCACCTCAGCCTCCTGGGCTTATTGTGGATACTCCTAGTGTTTTGACTACAAACTATTCAGCCAATCCGTTCCCTGTATTAGCTCATACAGGTTCTTTGCTGGTTGGTTGTAGAAGTCATCTGGAGTCATTTGGGTTCTGCCATAACCACTCCAGTGTTACACTGTTCCGAGTCGCCAGTCTTCTAAGTTCTTCGCCGCATTCCCATACTAGACGAGATGTCACCCTATAGCTCTGAAGTGCTTTAAGGGCGGCTTGACTGTCACTGTAGATCCTGATCTGCCCGTTGTTGCAGGCTCTCATATTATTAGCCCTTGCACATGCAAGTATTGCATAGACCTCTGCTTGAAATACAGAGGCGTATTTTCCTAGCGAGACGATTCCTTCATATTTGCTCGTCTTGCTGAATATGCCCGCTCCGGTGCCGAGTTCATTTTTTGATCCGTCTGTATACCAGATCAGTTCATTCGCTCTACTAAGTGGTGGTGCGTTCTCTTCCTCAAGCTCCTTTCTATCTTTGATGACAATCTCGAAGTTCTTGCGAAAGATATATTTGGTGGTCATGTGGTCTGTTGGCATTTTGAAAATGTCATCATCCACATGCCTTATCTCCGTGTGTCCTCTCCCATGTGCCACGTTATGGTCTTTGCTTTTTCCAGTCGGGTTAGTGCTGCCCTTGCTTCGCACATTATGACACAATGTAGCGTTGTCTCCAGCGCCGCTGAAGGAGTAGTCCTCATTGCCCCTGTAATGCCAATGCATGCAAGTCTTTGGTCCTTGCTTAGTTTTAGCAAAGCAGAGGATTGTCTGATCTTTGGCCACCATACCAGAGATGCATATATGTGATCCTGGGAATGACAACCATTTTGTACAGCCAGTGTACCATGCTGGGTCTAAGTCCCCATTTAGTGCCGTAAGTGCGTCTGGCAACCATGAAGGTCACCTCAGCTTTCTTGATCACGTGCTGAAGGTGTCGGTTCCAAGTTAAGCCTGGGTAGAATAACCCCAAGATATTTTACTTCATCCGACAATCGTATTGGTTCACCTTGAAGCGTCAGAGGGCCAAGTCCTTCCCTTTTCCTTCTTCTGGTGAACGCAATTATCTGTGTTTCCGAACGACTAATACGTAGCCCTTCTTTTACAGTCCAGCCTGTCACTACAATTGTTACTACAAATGTCAAAATTGTAAACTTATCTTAAATGAACTATATAAATATAATGTTTTTCTATTTATTATAGATGGTAGGGTTCACTTCTAGGTTATGAATAATACAAGATTTGTTTCTGTAAATAATAAATACAGTAAATCTAATTATTAGTCATACCTGTAATTAATAAAGAAACAACATTCAAAGCTATTATTCACAAGGTTGTCTTATGATTATATTACAATACAAAGTTTTGTTTCAACTACCACGTTTTCTCTCAATTAGTTGTTCATTGACATATGTGAATTTAATCTAGCCTACTCTCTCTCCTCATATATATCGGCGATCTAATTTACCGACCTATTTCCTATTTCCTATTTCCTTAGATAAATATTTCAACACTACTTTGTTGCTTACAGAATTGGACGTACAGGCCGCATGGGTAACCTAGGTCTCGCTACATCGTTCTTCAATGACCGAAATAGAAATCTATCTAGTGGTATGGTGGACCTCTTAGTCGAGTCAAAACAGGAATATCCCACTTGGTTGGAGAGTGTAGCAGCAGATGGAAGGGCACCGAGCGCGAGTAGACGAGGTGGAAAAGGTAGATATGGTGGTAGTGGTGGAAGCAGTTTTGGTAGTAGAGATTACCGTCAGCAATCTGGAGGAGGTAGTCAAAGAGGCCAAAGATCTGGTGGCGGAGGCGGTTACGGAAACAATGGATACGGAAACGGAGGTGAGTTGAATCAATCAAAAGTTTAATTTTTTGTAATTTATTTTTCAACAAAACCATTGCCCAGTTAAATGCTGTTTAGTCACAAATAATGTCGTTGCTGTGCTCCTATCCCATTTTCTTATTGTTTATTTGAAGATACTACACTACATGAATTATTATCGCGGTGAGTTTTCTCGCTCCCTGAATCTGTTCATCGGTCGCAGCGGTAGAATTTTCCAGATATTTCTGCACCTGCACCGAGACTCTGAACTAAATGAAATCGTTAACTTTCTACAGTAAAGATCCAGATATCCAACGGTCTTTGGATCAACTGAATGACAAACTGTGGTCAAAGTGCGGGGAATGTAACATATTCTTCCGAATGTACACCACTGGATCAAAAATTGAAAAATATTTTTCCATAAAAATATGCCCTTTTACGTTTAAAAACAACCTGCCAAATGTCAAATCAATTTATTCATCCATTTTAAAGTTATCGAATTAAAACTTTCAATTTTTGAAAACTTTAACACATTGTAATTCGAAAAGTAAAGAGGCTGTACCCCTTAATCCTTATATCATTTTGTCCAATTTTACGAGGAGTATCTACATGCAAACGTTGTAGGTGTCATTTGAAAACACCCTGTATTTTTCAAAAGTACCCAAATTTGAAATTTTTCGAACCTTGAAAAATTCATATCTTTGGAAATATCAACTTCATCGTGAAAAGTCGTAGGACCTTTTTTATTGGTATTTCAATAAAGAATATAAAAAAAAATTTGTCCGGTTGAAAACTAACAATTCCTTGCAATTGTTTAAACAATTTCGGTTTAAACAATATGGCACTGGGTTGCCCCATGGCAACATGCATTTTTATATCATCAGTAGGGCAATTTGAAGAGGATCGCATAAAAAAATTGAGGTGGAAATAGTTTTCGGTACTCATGCGCCGATTCCTCCTAGACTAAGAAGCCCGTATTCGACCCACGCGTCGCTCGACGAGAATTTTCGCGAGAGCTCTTTGACAGTATTGGAGTTGGTTTCATTCATGTGTCTTGTAACTAGTGCCAATATATTTACAATGGTGTTAAATAATAAAGTGTTGTACAACGCTTGTGCTTTGCTACTATACAGTAGGCAAGTTGCATGCAAAGCACATATTTTATACATTATGCAACACTTTGTTGGACACAACTATATAATAGGCATATTGCCCTGACAAAATACTAAAAATTAAAATATTTTTTTTTAAATTTTCATTATACCTATGAAAATTTCCATGTTCGACTCTACCGAAATCCATTATTCGAAAAAATTAAAAGTCAATATAGAGAGCGGCGCCAAATTTTGAGGTTAGGTCAAAAATTTCACTAATGTGGCATATCAATTCGGGGTCATAGTTGTGGCGATTTTGGGGGGGGTCAATTGTCCAAAAAAATTTTTTGCATTATAGGCGCTCCAAATGAGGAAGATTCCCAAAATATTTTTGTTCCGAGTTGATATCCTGGCGGTTCTTGAACCACAAAAAAAATATTTGGGAGGGGGGGGAAATTTTTGGACAAAGAGAGTTCGATACCCCCCTCAAAAAAATATTCTTCGAAAATTTTTTTTCGACTCCTACTTATTTTTGACCAAACCTGTATATTTTTTCAGGTTGACCCCCCCCCCCTTTTTATGCTATCTATAGACTCGTACGATTTTTTCGAATCGAATGGTTTTTGTTTCACTTCGATAGCTCAAATAATAAAAAAGCTTATACCGCCGGGTCCCTAGAACTCTGAACGGGCGGCCGCGGTGGGGGGGGGGCGTAATTTTTTTTGGCAGCCGAAAAACTTGTATGAATTTCATTTTGGGGTCTCAATTTTTCATGTCCAACGGTTTCGGAGAAATCTATATAGCCGAAGGTTGTACGTTGGGGTGAGTAATAATCCTTGTCTTCGATTTGTGTCCAAAAAAAATTCCTCTATACGCTCATATATTTATTTTTTGTCCAATCTCTCAAAAATTATTGCTCACGTTCCCTATTAACCTGTAAGTGCGCCGAAAACTGAAAAAGTGGGAACTCCTGGCGTTGAGCAATCAATTGATATTAACATTCATTAGTTTCTACTTTTCATAAATTTTTTTTATTGGTGAACCATATTTAAAGCACGCCTCAGCGTGTTTAAATCGAACTTTAAAAAACGCGCGTGTTTTAAAGTTACCGTGGCAACATCAACAACTCGAGAAACGAAGTCTAAATCTATGGTCTAAAGTCTAAATCATGTCTAAATGACAATTTTTTTTATTATTGATCTGACAGGAGTAGTTTGTAACGTCAAAACTTTTATTCAAACAATATTTAACAGTGTCAAATTTATAAATTCAAATGGTATTGTTTGAAATATTAATATTTCGATTTTTCAAATCTTAGGAAATGGTATTTAAATTGATACTATTGACATTCACAGAACTCATAAGGTTGAACTTCCATCAAAATACAAATTAGTTTGTTTTTCCCATTTCCATGACAACGCAAGGTATACATCATAGATATAAAAATACTTATAGATGGGAAACTGACCCGTGGCGCGCTCTACTTGTACGGGTGGCGCCACCTTGAGAGTCTCGTCAGTACCTCTAACAGAAATCAGATGGTTGTGAACTTCGCTAACAGCCGAAAAAGAAGATTCCTGTAATTTTACAGTTTTTGGCGGCATATTCAAAATTACTGTAATTTTACTTTTATTGCAAAATTCATCAAAATTCAACATTCATTGTCCATTTTTTGATATTTCATCTAAAGTTACTCAACATTAGATTGATATTACAATAATAACAATCAAATAGTCAAGTAAAATTTAATGAAATGTCAAAAAATTGATCATATAATGCCTGAAGTGATAAAAATAAAGCAATAATCATCAAGTTTATATATTTCATTGAATAAAAAAAGTATACAATAAATGGAAAGTTTTTTTACATATTTCAATGACAAACATGAAGAAAAATAACAACAATGCTGGGAAGTTCTTAGCTGTATGGAAGAATAACCACTCCTGTCACTTTTCATTTAATCAAACATGTTTTTAATAAAGATCTTAGAATATAGAACAGACAGGAATGAGTCTTGTCATTCATTAGCTGTATAAGAAAATGCGACGGAAGTCGCCATTTGCAACACTCTCATTATGACTCGTAAGTGAAGTTGACGTTGACTGACGTAGATTTTTCACGTAGTTTTTTTGGTGTTTAAGGTGTAAAGACATATAATGGTTAGTTGTGCAGCTTGTGGTTATACCAAGACCACAAAAAATATAAAATAACAGCAATTTTTAAACTTCAAGTAAAACATAACATATTTAATACATTTCATTATGATACAATTTTAAAATTTTACATATCCCATACCCTATACATATACAAACAGTACGCCACTGTCAAAACAGAACCGACTATTCCGCCATTTGCAACCTCCTATTTTTGGACGCAAACTTATTTGGTAAATGCTCCTTCCTGTCTGTTCTATATTCTAAGATAAATATAGAGCTTACCGGGTGCACCTCAAATTACAGTCTTTCACAAAACATATTATCGACATTGTCTCTTAAAATAAAAGTCCCACTATAAACAATAAAAACCAACTACGAATACTCAACACTAACACAAATAAGCAAAATAGTTTTTAAAAACTCATGATACACGTCAGGCAGTTGTCAGGATCACAGATAACACGTTAGCAGGGGTTCCCAACCTTTTTTTGTCTACTGCCCACTTTAGGAATAAATTATTTTTTAACGCCCCCCCTTTTTAAACATACTTAAAAACCGCTAAGTACTTATAACTGA
>CAJUYH010009835.1:0-13148 GCA_910591685.1 Galerucella tenella
CACACACACACACACACACATACATATACTATAAACACATAATATACACATGCACACAATGAAGAGAGCGGGTGCGAGAGCAATTACACAGTGACCACACGAGAGACTACGCGCGAAATATGATCGACAGATTTCGATACAATGCAGAGACAAGAGGAAAAAAAAAAAAAAAAAAAAAAAAAACCAAAAAAATAAAATTATACACACAAATATCACGAAAAAATAATGGTGTTGAATAAAATAAAATAGAAAATAAAAAATAAAAAAATAAGGGAGAAAATAGCACTGGTACACAACAACGCAGAATTTCAATCGTAATGCTGATTACTTTCTTTTGTTATAATTCCTTCGTTCTCTTTTGCTTTCTTTTCGCTTTCGCCGTCCTCTCTATCTCTATCTCCTCTCACTTTCGCATTCTCTCACTCACCACACGCTCTCTCACTCTCTCCCTCTGTCTCACTTATATTTGCCTCGCCACCACCGCGTCATACCGTCACCGTCGACGACCAAGTGATGCCAACGACAATACCACACTACTACCACCCTCTGCGGCAATCAATACGCAACAATGGACCGGGACCAATAAGCTCAGAGCTTTTCTTCACGTAAATACACGTGCGCCATCTATTAACTTGAACTAATATCCCCACCATTTTGTCGTATTACTTGTGCGCAAGCTCAATTTAGGTGAGCTTTTCGACCCCTCGATATCCAGGGCCGAGCAATTCACAATAATGAACATTTTCACAATCATTCGAATTCCATTATATTTTTTCTATATCAACACAATCCATCAATTTATCCATTTAATCAGAGTCATTCACAATTGAATTATCACTTTAATCGTTTGTTATTGTTCAGTATTTTCATCACACTAATATTGATGAAATTGAACTTAGTGTGACAAAAGAAATACACCACGATTTTTTCGTAAGAATGTTCACGTTACTGAATAATATAGATATGATATAAAACGAAGACACTCGATATTAACCGATTGGAATTTCGGTACGCGCCGACGTCCAAAAATCATTTTTCCCATTGCCAACAAAGCACCATACCAATCTTGATATTCTAGAATAAAATTCAATCATTATACGATTTTCATTCAATTAATAAATGTACATGCAGAATGGATTATCGAGGGGCGAATTTATTAAAAAAAAATTCACATGAATTCGCACAAATGCAACAGTCATTATCACTTTGAGGTTATACGAGACAAATGTCTGTCGGCATTATTGAAGCATTATCACTCAAATATTATTCTACTTTAATCAAGATAATGAAAAATGTGTATAATTATCACAATGATATAAATAAAGTGCACATGAAATTGCACAAATGACTATTGCTCGGGTACACAACGATAGATATTTGAAAAAATGATACTTACGCATGCGTAAATTTTTATAGTTGCTTCTTCCGCGACATCTGACAACGACTTTTATAAATAATATTATGAATATATACATACACATGTGTATGTATAAATTATACATCGCCATTGTGAAATGGGCCCTATATATCAATATACGATTCGACCAATGCTGTACGTGGATGCAATTACGATAGTGTTTACCTCTGCAAAAATCAAATAGTCCCTTAAACATAAACTCAAAGCTAAATATATTGTGTGGGTATGGGCCATAAATGCATCATATGCAGTTGTATTAGATGTACAAAGTGCAAAATGATTAATAGTGGATTCTTTTTTATTATGGTGAATTGTCGATTGGCGTATTAAAAGAGTGTACATTTAATCAATTGGTGTCTCTGTATTTCATACACTATCGGACAATTTGATATCAAACACTCTGGTACAATGGCGTGGTTTGAAAACTTAAAACATATTTTTGGTTCGTTCGATTAAATAAATGTATCCAAAAATTTTGTAATTCATTTCATAATTGATTTCCAATCTTTGAATAATCGCGCGCGCGTAGGGTTACACAACAGAGGTCAATATTTATGTGTATTCTATTTGAGGAAGGGGAAAACAAACCGAAGTTACCCGAATATTTCGTTTGTGCAAGGCGGAGTGTATATATGTATTATATTTGTTGTACCCGCGTAAACAATTTGATGTGAGAATTTTTTCGCGATAGAATTATTGTATAATACTTTTAAATCTGCAATGGCCAATGAAAAATTAGATATGTAAGTTTGTTGGTGTATTATTTTCATTCAAAGTAATTGATGTTGAGTTAGAAATGTTATCCAATATACACACATTAATGAGGTTATGTTTTATATTCCATTGAATAACTATTCATTGACGGTAAATATCGATAAATATATTTCTATATTATTTCAGTCCACCGGAGAAACCAGACGAATTATCAGTAATTGGGACAGTTGAAAAAAAATCACAAATTAATGTCGAAGATAAAGAAACGCACAAATTAAAAATTGAAGAAACTGGTGACAAATCGAACAATGGACATATAAACGGCGACTCCAGTAATTGCTATTGGTAATAAGATGAAAATTCGTTAAAATATCAAAATCATAATGGTAACTCATAATTATTGCACTATAATGATTCCTTTTTTTTTTCCAAATTTATTCCACTATAAATTCCAGTGGAAAAGATAGAAATCTCAATATTGCTGAATTATTGTGCGCCAGTTGTTCGCGATGGTTTCACGAATCATGTATTGGTTATCAATTGGGTAAACTTGTACCATTTATGATGAATTACATATTTATGTGTAAAAGTTGTTCGCCAACGGGTTTAGAGAGCTTCAAAAAAAATCAAGCACGTGAGTAAATTGCAATTAAAAAAAAATCCAACAATAATAATAATCAATTCAATATTTAAAATATCTTTTTTCTCCAGCATTTCCACAAATGTGCGTAACAGCGATTGCAAATTTGTTGCAATTAGCGCAAAAAGATCCTGAACAGAGAATGTTATTTCACAAAGATCGTGATATCATACCATTTATTGAATGTCATTGGGAAAGTATGACAACAATGCCAAGAAGAGTTACCCAATCGTGGCACGCAACAGTATAAACCATTCTATTAATTAATAAACAATAATATAATATATAAACATTGTACTACATATTGAGTTCAAATGAATTGTTTATTAAATTTTTTTTTTTAGATTCATCGTGCATTACTCAAAGATGTTGGGACGCTATTTACAATGGATGAAAATAATACTGATGGCCAATTATTTGGATTAACCACCCCGGATTTAGTATTAATTAAACCTAATTATGAAGCAATGATTAAAGGTGGCCATTTGAAAATTACTGAAATGGGTGTGCAACACGTTGGTAAGTGTAATCAAACATTGCGCAAATTCTTACATAATAATGATGAAATTATTTATTCACACACGGTCATGTGGATAAAATTAGAATTTGCCTGTTTGAAAATTCAATAAGTACTCTGAATATATACATTCAATAACACACAATATTCTTACGTGCAAATAAAATATTATATCTCAACATTCACTGATAATATGTTGAAACACGGTATGTCAATGATTATAGTACTATAAAAATTACAATTTTCAACTCGAAAACATGTAAAATGTAAAATTAAGATATATATATATATATATATATTTCAGTTCCATGAACGAATAAATTGCTTCGACGTGTAAAAATAGTTCAGAGCTAAAGTGACAATTATGTATATAACTTTGATGAAAATTCAATAGAATAATTGATATTCTTTTCGTTTTTTTTCCATTTCTTTTCAGTTCCGCTGAGTACTGGACTTCGTGGACGAAACGCGAAACGCAAATTTCCTGGTGAAGGTACAGGTGCAGGACCCGGAAAGAAAGGTCGCGGCTCAGATTTAACAGCACCTAAATTACCCGCTCATGGTTATCCTCTCGAGCATCCATTCAATAAAGACGGATACCGATATATTTTAGCCGAACCAGATCCCCATGCGCCATTCAGACAAGTAAGAGTGTTATCAAATGCATTAATATAACTTGAACACAACTCTTCAAACTCTAAAATACAAATTTAAAATTTTATTCAATTAAATGATCCGATTGTCAATAAGGAGTTTGATGAGAGCAGTGATTGGGCAGGAAAACCAATTCCTGGATGGCTTTATCGTGCATTAAGTCCCAGTACAGTATTACTTGCGCTTCATGATCGCGCGCCACAATTAAAAGTGTCTGAAGACAGATTGGCAGTGACTGGAGAAAAGGGTTATTGTATGGTGCGTGCATCACATTGTGCACGTCGTGGTACTTGGTATTGGGAAGCGACCATTGAAGAGATGCCTGAAGGCTCTGCGACACGATTAGGTTGGGGACAGGAGTACGCGAATTTGCAAGCACCATTGGGATATGATAAATTTGGATACTCATGGAGGTCAAGGTAAAAAAAGAAGACAATTTATGGTATATTTATAGTATTCATTTTTCATATATATGTGCTTTTCATCGTTACACGCTATTGTTTTTGTTTTATTTGGTTTTTTTTTTTTTTTGAGAAAAATGGTAAAAAATAAATGTCAACAACGTAATTTAAATTTCAAAACGATATATCTCAATAGTTGATGTACAAAATCGCTTGATTTCAGCCCCAGTCGATAATAAATTTACGATTTATATAGGGTTTGTTGACATATTTTTATGAAATTCACAATAATTGGTGAAGAGTTTTGAGAAAAACTAACATTAACCTACCAGAGTTCATAGTTGTATAAAATAACAATAGTGATATTTAAATAGTAATTTACACGAGTATAAAGATGGGGCGATTCACGATTTATATAATAATATATCATGGGCTTACTGCGAAAACTGACCGAGACAAAATTTGAAAGTAAGCGTAATTTGCATTGCGAGAAAAATTAATTGAATCATTATACTCCATAGAACGGTGGAAATAAACCAACCCGACAATGACCATTTAAGTTTAAATGGTTTATTTAAATTTAAGTACGTTTTACTACAAGAAAAAATGACCAAGTCAACTTGGTCATCTTTCGATATCGTCATATTTCATACATTTATACCTATCATTTATACATTTAGTTTACAAACTGTGTGTGCATGCAAAGAAAACTTGATTTTATATAAACCTTTAAACTTTAAATGTAAGATAAGAGCACTTTGAGCTTTGCGAAGATAAAAATTAATTAATTGAATGATATTTTTTTATTATTGAAAAAAATAAAAGAAAGGGCACGAAATTTCATGAGAGCCGAGGAAAACGTTACAGCAGTGGATATGGCGAAGGTGATACACTTGGATTTTTAATTGTTTTACCAAATACATATGACGCTTCTCACATACCCAATACATACAAGGACAGAGTAAGTTATGTGTTTCAATCATTGACCCGTTCGGAATAAAGTCACAAATGTCTACGAGTGATGTTTAATGCTGAATTGAAAATGATGTTTTAGCCGTTGGTTAAATTTAAAAGTCATCTTTATTATGAAGAAAAAGATCAAGTGCCTGAGGCGTTGAAAGCATTGAAACCTTTGACTGGGAGTAAAATAGTCTTTTACAAAAATGGTATTTGCCAAGGCGATGCGTTTATTGATATTAATAGAGGCGCTTATTATCCAACGATTTCAATACATAAAAGTGCAACGGTTTCAGTGAATTTTGGGCCTAATTTCAAGTGTCCACCGCAAGATTGCACACATAGAGGAGTAAGTGCAAATGTTATATAATTATTTTGTGCTATAGTGATATTCAATTTGCAAAACAGTTCAATTCATTGAATTTAGTCGAAAAAAAACGTTATTATGTGTTAATTAGAAATTGTTTTCAGATGTTTGAAAAAGCCGAAGAGGCAATGGCAGAACAATCAATGGCTGACATGCTTTATTTGAGTGAAAATGAAGGAAAGCTACGATTAGATACGTTTTCATTATGACATTGATAAATATTATCATTTTTCTGTATTTTTTCGTTTGGCGTTACAAGAGAAGAAACAAATATACTTCCAACAATACAAATTGTGATTCTTCATCAATGATATGTAAAAATAATTTACTAATTGGTAAGAATAAATGAGAGAAAATAGAAATAAGAATTCACTTTTACATTGATCAAATTCACTTTCACTTTTGTCATTAAAAATACAAAAATGTGGACTAATAAAAGTTGTCTAAAATAATTTTTTCAATTCATTTACCGAACCCACCTCTACATGCTGGACTTGGTGATATTTTTTTACTACTTTCTTCCCATTGTTCCGGAGTTTTCGCCTTTGAACAAAAATGTAACAGAAAACAATTTCAATTTTCATTGAAGTATCATTTCAAACATATATGATAAATACTCACAACAATTGATAATGCATGGACAACAGATTGCAATTCGCATTGAAGCAATTCATTGATAATGCGATGACGCTATAAAGAAAAAAATTAATTTACAGTAATTGAATAATTTTTCGGCATTATTTAATATTGTGAATTATATTATTACATTAATTAATGATTGATTTTGGAATTTATCAGACACCACAACGACTTTGAAATGTGTTTCCGATCCTTTTGGTACATTGTGCATATAAGATTCATTTATTATTTCCATATGCGATGGTGTCAAGGCGTCCTGCAATTTTCTCTTCATCGAATTCTCTATTGGTTTGTCGCACATTGAACTCATTTTTTTTATCGATACAACAATCGTTTGAAAATCTATAGCCAAAAGATGAACAAAGCAACTGCATAATGAAAGTACATTTAACCTCAAAAAAAAAAAATAATCTCTAATAAAACATAAAGCGATCTCACTAACGTTTACCAAAATAAAGACCCTTCAACATCGAAAGTTTTTGATTTGAAAAATAATAAAAAACAATCACTGACAATAATCAAATATTCGTAAAACTAAATTTTCATTCCATCAATCCACTATTCATAATTATCCTATGTAACACATTCAAACAAATTTAAAAATGCCTTATCTTAATTTCTAACAAAACAAAACACTGCAATACCAACAACTAAACAACAAGCCCTATATTTTTAATTTAAAATTAAAAATAGATGGCGTCACTCAGTTATATCTAAAGTAAGATTTGATCGAGATGGCGGCTTTCGGAATTTATGTATAGTATAATACTGTCGTTTTGTCTTTATCCATGTTTTGCAGTTCTGAGTGCGACGCTGCGACAGCAGGTAGCGGTGTCTATTGTGAAATTTAATGTGCGCGATACTTCGAATTATTTTACATACATATCAATAACATAATAGAGTCAATTGTGATTGTAAAAATATTGCAAACAGTGCTTTTACACTGGATTAACATTAAATCAACTGAGCAAAGTGAGTTGATACAGTATAAGTGTTTCACTTGATCCGGTGTTGTTCATTAAGCGAATGAACGAAATGTATATGAGAGACAGACGCTAGAGACGTCTGTTAGATGAAAAATACTCGTCGAACGGGTTTTATCCACCTATATATATACATATATATATATATATATATATATATAGATACAATATGTATCAACGCAGTAAATCTTTGCGCGAGATTATCGACATAGATTTTTTTATTCAATTTATTTCATCATCAAACAACATTTCTCCTACTTGACATTTCAATAATGTCCCCATATCAATTCACCATTGAAAAATAATATCAATTATAATAATTAAAACCAATGTAATAAATAATTTATTTACATTGAGAAATTGAAAGCATTTCAAGTAAAGCAATATGATGAAAAAAATAAAAAAAAAATATTAAACATATTCCCTGACACGTCTATCATATATACATTATGAATATTCATTGAATGTATGTGTGAACTATTTAGAATATTTATCAGTGGCGTGAGAGAGAAAGAAAGAGAGATAGATAGATGGATTGATAATGGCACTTGTTTGGCAAAAGTATTTCATTATTATTGTCTTTTACTTATGATATGATTATTACTGGCGAATTAACTGACGAGAGTTCACAGGAAGTTATAAAGTGGCCACAGTTTAGAAGTATTATATATATATATATATGTATATATATCGTTTATTCTCTTATGTACTACTGGGTACATACATTATATTATATCTATATGTAGTACATTGCTAACGGGACGAGGACAAGAGAGTGGGAAACATTTTCTCTTGTACGGTTGTTACGTCATTAAAATGTTTTATGTCAATTGTATATACATACAATACTTTGAAGACACTTCAAGTATTAAATGTATGTGTTATACTTATTGCCACACAGTCTTTAAATATATAATGCACACTTGCTTTTATACATTTGTGTATTAATCTCTGTTCCTCTATTTTTCTTCCGTATTTTTTTTTTTATTTGATTTTGCTCTGATTGCGAATTTAAATGAAAACTATTAACTATAAATGTTTTTGGTTTTATTTGTTGGAAAGTTTGTTGTTATGTAGATGTCTTTATTTTTTATTTTTATCTTTTTTTTTTTCGTATTCTTTTGATTGATTGAATTTGATTGGATATTTGTGTGCTGTTGATCAAACACCTACGTCATATATTTATATTCATAAAAATCGAGCTAAATCGTCGGTTGAATTATCGAGACTGTGCTCGCCATGTCCTTGACGTTTAATTTCAAAAATAAAAGTCAATGAAATAAAATTTTAACGGTATAATTAATTAATTTCGTCATATTTGATTTTATTTTTCATTCAGTAAATTTGTGTTTGTAATAATCAAGACTTTTCTTTTATATTTACATCTTGTTTGCCTTGAGTTTGTAAATAAAGAATAGCCACTTTGTCTTCTCAAGTAGCACAAATAATTATCATCGTCATTATAATAGTTATTAAATAATCACAATAATTTCAATTTCAATAATTATACAGTGAAATTACATATGAATCGTTTATGAATGAAATTATACTGAGTATAATTATTTTATTCATTAAAATAAATATTGTGAATAATGAAGAAGAATGGTACGATAATGTTTTTTTTATAGGAGATTTTATGTCGCGTCATTTTACCCACTTCCGAGGTCGTCCACACATTGACATGTGTACCGGAAGTGATTCACATGATCAAGTGTTGCTAGATGAAAATTAGTCACTCTTCAATTCCATGAATTGTCCCGCAATTGTGATATGATTATAAAAAGGAAAGAAAAACAATTATTAAAATACATAAAGCAAAAAAGAAAATAAATTTGCCCATCTGTCGTAGTAGACCATTGAAGGGTTTCCTTTTTATTTATTTTTCCGTTTCGCAAAACTGGGTCATTCTCACCACATCAATGAAGCCTAATAGCAAATTGAAATATATACATACACAAATATCTATCTATATATATATATATATATACGTAGGAAAGATGGTCATTGTATATTTGTATTAAATTCATATTAAACTATTTCATGTATATTCAACAGTATGGAAATATTTTGGGACTATCTGCACTCAAATTTCAGATAAGATACCGCATACAGAAAACTCTAGAATACAAATAAAAGCATAACGTCGCAATGCGGCACACAGAAGTGTGTGTGTGTGTGTGTGTGTTATGTACTCATTGGCGATAGAGATCATATCGTATTGATAGCACAGCTATGCAACACGTTATTGAAAATTGTAATGGGTCCAAGAATATTGAACTGGGAAATATAGAGAAACAGTGATGTTTTTTAAATCATGAATATTATCTTCAGTCCACTCGATACATTTGCAAAAAAAAAAAAAAACAGAAGAAAAGAAAGTAATAATTTGTGAGAGATTGTAATGAAGAAAAACAAAAAAAAAGAAGCTGGAACTTCAATTTAGTTCACTTCTACCTGTACACTTATCAATAATTATTGTCAAGAATAAATTAACCGTATAAACGAATTTATTTTTTCAACATAAAGAAACTATTATACATAAGAAAGAATGTATAATATGTACCCAGTCATCAGCAATGTAGTAGATATATATATATATATATTTGTACATGGAAGTATGTTTTGCGTGTAGCTCACGTCACATTCATTGTTCCTCCAACGTAACATTAAATTTGCTGTCGTCAGTATGAAAACAATAAAAAAAAAAAAATAAAGAGACAATGAAATTAAAATTCTATTAACAAATTGCTGTGATTTAAAAAAAAAGTTCAAGAGGTGGACAATCATAATTGCACTCAGTTCATACATTGATCTGTAGATTATTATTCACGCTGACTCTGCATACGATGACGATACACATTTAGCTGTAAAACTTCGAGAAAAAAAAAAAATTACAACCTATAAAAGGATACCTAGTGCAAAGTTACATTCACGTCGAATAATAAAGTCATAAATTTATTAAGCAGAAAAAAAAATTTCCTTTTTTTTATTTCCAATTTAATCCAGCAATCCACGAACAAACTTCAAATGAGGTCATGCTCTTATTCTTTACTGTAATAACATGTGTGTATGTATACATGTGTATATATATAATACTCGACTTTTATGCTTTGCCCTATCGGCAAAAATATATATATATATATATATATATATATATATAGCGATGCATGTATTGCGTGCCAGGGGCTCTGGCCAACACATCAATTCCTGTACAGCATCAACACAAACGATACTTGCATATACCTACATTATTAAATGCCTACTTCACAACATCATGATCTTGATGGTTACATGTATACATGCATATATATATATATATATATATATATGTTTAATGTGTGTGTGTGTATGTATGTAGTTACACGCATGGAATTGTGTTTAATAGCTTGCGAACGGTGATTGGTTGTGATGCACAAGAGTTGCCTAGTTGGCAGTGAGGGTTTTGTTTATGAAGAATTGAAATGAACAAAAATAGTATGGTCGTGCGCTTGATCAATGTTTTTACACACTTTCTCTCTCTCATTTTCTCCTCCATATCGACTATATTTATTCTCCAGCAGCAGCAGCAGCAGTAGCACTAACACTAACAGTAACATTCACTGCGTAATTCTCCTGTCACTATGTACAAAATTTCATAGAAAATATATTTTGTCTCAAGAGAAATTTATTTGTATATATATTACAACTAAAATTTTATTCATTTTCCTTTCTTCGTCGTTTATAGAATTAGAATAATGGATTGATTGTATTTATTTGGCATTCATTTGGCAATATGATTGGTATTATATCAATGGTAAACGTGTATGTGTGTGTGTATATACTGAGAATACATGATTTGTACTGTAACAATTTGACTATAGTAAAGAATTAGTCGTTACCCTCCCGCTGTGTAATTGAAATCGGTTATACTTCAGTTTGTAAAAGGGCGAGGGGAATTTAAATGCACTGAAATTCCTAACGGATAAGTAACAGTGAATAAAAATATTGCACCGATATTATTTTTCCGAGTATTATGAATAATACGGATGAATTATTTTATTAAATTGTCGTATGCAATTATATTTAATATATGTGAATTTTCCATTTTAAATTAATATTATTATTTTTGATGTGAATTTTATTATTACACCTGATATTATTATTTTGCGATGACAAGCAATAACCCAGACTTATCATCGAGTTTTCACAATACATTTATTATTTATGTTATTTTCTTTTCGCGCAACAATATAAATTGAAAATATAAAAATCGCTTTAATAATTGACATTTTATTGTGCATTTCACATTATAATTTAATACCACCAGAACTGTTTCAATTGTAGAAAAGACTATTGAGCTCTTGATATACACTGCTGTCACAAAAAAATATACTTATAATCGAGTGTGAGTCATCGTGAAAATTTATATTAGATTACTATGCATAGAAGTCTGCAGTGATTTTATTGATTTGAATGATAACAATTCCTTTGAGTAATAATCTAATGATAGAAATGAATTCAATGAAATATCAAATTAATCTGTCATTAATTCTGAAACGCAATTAATTATCTGAGCATTGAAATATAAAACTTTTAAATAATCATTTGACACTTATTTATTTTTAGCTGTAGGTGTATTCTCGTATATCTTATATAACTGTATTTCAAGTGAAATAAGTAAAACGCAAGCTCTATCAAATGTACAAAGAACGAAATATGAGAAGATATTGAGTAAATACTGCGCCAACGGAAATTGAACACCTTCTTTTATACTTTCAATATACATTCCATATAGTGCAGTATAATTCACAATTCTCTATCATATTCATCAAATGTAAATTTAGTGTAATGATTTTTTTTTTCTTGCATTCAATAATACTATTATTTAATTGTAATTAATATTTCTTTTCTGTTCAGGATAAATTGATTAAATGGCAGGTATTGTTTTCTGATGGATTGCACTGCAGAATGCAATATTTCATGCAATTTTCATTCATGGAACAAAGGCCGTCTGGTGTAAGTGCGCTCCGGCAAGATGTGGAGCTATTGTGAATTGATACGAGGGTGTGCGTAGGAAGAAGTTTGCAAAGTGCAACAGCGAGCAGTGTGCACACACAACAACATTGAATGAATACATGTTGAGTCTGTCGTGATTTTCAAGTGTAAAAAACGTGTATACATAGTGACATTATAAAGATCAAAAGATGACTTCGAGGATGTGTATGTTTATAGCAGCGACGCTAGCGGCAATTGTAGTTGCCACAACGACTGGATTACATGGACCGAATGTCTGTGTGCGTCAAGAAACGTGAGTTAAATAAAATATTCCTATTCATAATTATATTTAATTAATCATTTTTTTTACTTGTTGTATTTCATTTATATCATCTGGCCATTTAGATATCAAGTTATTGTTAACATATCGGAACAAAAACCATATCAAGTACGAGAAAATAAATGGTGCCTGAGTTTTCCACCGAGATGTTCTACTTATCGAATGGAATTCAAAACTGTATATAAAACACAGGTAAATATTGCGTTATTATTTTTACTTTCATTTCATTTTACAGCGGGTGATAACAGAATATTGATAACTCTACTGTTTATCATTTGTTGTAGGCATTGTTGAAAGTTAGACCGGTCGATGAATGCTGCACTGGCTACGGTGCAACAAAGGATGGCAATGAATGTCATCCAATCTGTTCACCAGAATGTATACACGGCTCTTGTGTGTCACCAAATCAATGCAAATGTGAAACTGGATATGGCGGTCCCGAATGTGACATTAGTAAATAAATCAATTTATTAATTTATTCATAATAAAATATTGATAATGGCAATATGTATTGAGGGGCAATTAATTATTATGTCATGAATTGA
>CAJUYH010009836.1:0-13147 GCA_910591685.1 Galerucella tenella
AATATATATTATATAGGTATATAATCGGGACCCTATATACCAAATAATTGGTGTCAGGGGATGTGTCTGTAACTAAACTGAATGCTTATAAAGCTTCTCCAATTTTTTCGGTTTTTCGCCATCTTTTTTGCTTCTGTCCATGTTTTCCCTTAATTTTTCAATATTTCTGAAATGGTTTTATTCCATGCTAGATATATCTTTTTATTTTCTTGCCAGGCTTTTTCCGTTATTTGCTTTATAGAAAAAATATTATCCTGTGTGCTTCGGCCCTTCCTAAAGCCACTTTGTGACTCATCCAACGTATTTTCTAATATAGTCTTAAGTCTTTTGTCTATTATTTGTTCAAATATTTTCATGGCAGTACATAGTAATGTAATTCATCTATAGTTATTGCAGTCTTTTTTTTGCCTTTGTCGTTATATATCGGAACTATGAGAGATCTGGTCCAATCTTGTGGCATTTTTTCCTGTTTCCATATTTTTCTATATATACTTAGCATTATTTGTTTTCCTTGTTGTCCTATATTTTTGAGCATTTCTATCGTTAATTTGTCATATCCTGCCGCCTTCCCATTTTTCTGTTTTTGTAATGTTTCTTCTAACTCATCTATACCTATTTGTTCTTCTCGTTCTTCTTGTTCTTCTTCTCTTGTTTGCTGATGTCGTATATATTTGTCGTCGCTTTTATCCGTCAGTGGATCTTAAAAGTATTCTTTCCATCTGTTGGCAATTTCTATTCCATCAGTTAATAGTTCTCCTTCTTTATTGTGTATGTAATTATTTACATTTTGAGAGTTGTCTTTCCTTAGTGATTTCAGGACTCGATAGAATAATTTCTGGTTTTCTTTACTATTGTGTTCCATCTTTTCACCAAATTTATCCCATGTGTCTTTTTTGGAATCTCTAACAATAATTTTCACTTTTTTTCTTTCTTTTTATATTTATCGTAGTTTTTTATTGTTTGTTCTGTAAGATAGCGTTTTCATGCTTCTTTCTTCTTCTTAACTTGTTTCTTTATTGCATCTGTCCACCATGCTGTTTGTTTTTTATGTGTTCGTTTGTTTGTTCCACATATCTCTTTAACTGAAGTAAGTATCGTATTCTTGAATATAATCCTTATTTTTTCAATGTTCTCTCCATTCTCTATTTTTATTTCTTCTAGTCTTTGTGTTATTTGTCTTTCGTATTTCTTCGCAGTAACTGGTTCTCTTATACGATCTTATAATTTCTGGTTTTCTATTATTTACATTTTCTTTTTTAATATCAACTTTGTTATAGTTTTGTTCTTTTATGTAAGATATTACTACAAAGTGGTCACTTCCTATCTCTGGTCCCCTTCGTACTTCAGTATCTATTATGTTTTTTCTGTTACTTTTTTCCACTAGTACGTAATCGATTATTGATTTTCCATTCCTACTTTTTACTTCTCTTGTGAACTTGTGAATATCTTTATGTTGGAAAAATGTATTGGTGATCAAAAGGTTGTGCATGACGCAAAAGTCTAACATTCTCTTGCCATTCTTATTTCTGTAGCTCTCTCCATAGGCTCCAATTTGATCTGCGTACATTTCGTCATTTTTACCTACTCTGCTATTGAAATATCCTAGTATGTAAATTTCTGCTTTGGTTTCTTCAGTTTTTCTAGCTAATTCTTCCCAGAATTTATCTTTTTTTCCTTTTTATCATCTTCGTTTGGTCCATATACAACTACCATCGTTTTATTTTCCTGCTGCTCTTTGATTTTCTTCCACACCACTATATATCAACAAATGATCTATTTCTATTACCCCTTGACCTTTTTTTTCAGTTTTTGTAATTGCCAATATGTCCACACTCATTTTTTCAAATTCATCTTCTAATTCATTTTCTTTTCCTGTTAAGCTTCTGATGTTCCAAGTCGCTATTTTCCATATAATATTTGTCTTATCGTTGCTTTATTTCGTCATTGTTTGTATTACTTTTTTCATTTTGTATGTCTTTACTGTTTGTTTTATTTTTAAAATTGTGTGTTACTTGTGAAATACTATGAGTTTTTACTTTACTGTTATTGTTGCTACTTATTTTACTGTTACTATCATTTATATTACTATGACTTTCATAATTGATATTAGTATAACTAAACTATTCTTACAACTAAACTTATGATCTACGTTTTTAATACTAGCATTTTTATCTTCTTGTTGTTTCTTGTTGTCATATTTTTTGTCGACTAGTTTTTTGAAAACCTATCTCTTCTTGTGTATTTTGATTTCTGCAGTTCCCCTTTTTGGTTATTCCAATGAAATACTTCTCCATCTACGGTAGTTTTCCTAAATCCTATTTCCACAGCTTTTCCGTTTCTCTCTTCTTCTTTAGCTTCTATTCTTATTTTGTGTTGAATTTCTCTTTGTTCTTTCGACATATCATCGTTTATACAAATTCTTTGGTTCTTCACATTCTTTAGTTTACTTTTGTTTTCCATTATTTGTTTTTTATCGTTTTCTTCTCTCATTTCAACTAGTTATACTCTGTATCCTATTTTCCTTGTTCTTTTTATTTTTATTAAAAATAATATTAGATAATGTTTCCTTGAAAAAAAGCATTTCCATACTTGAAGGCTCTACAAATATATAACAAGTTATAAAACAGTTTCAACTTTAAAGTAGTCGATCCTCTTCAACGTGAAAAAGTACAATATTAGGCAGATTTTTAATAAATCTATAAGCAAAACGTGCTTCGACTATTTATATAAGCAGAAGAAATATTTCGTATTCAACATCATAAACCTTACGTGGCAAAACTGTCATATTTAGAATTCCTATGAAATCTCTGACATATAATTCTGCTTATTTTTCAGTTTTGTGTCGTCTGAAATAATATGATATGCGAATATTTATTTGTAAAAAAACGTTACAACGTTACTTTTGTAATGCCGTACTACAGTGGAACTACTTTTGCTCTTTAAGACGACTTTTGAGGATCAAGTTTGGTAATTGCAAGATATTGTAAGGCAGTACTTGATTTTTTATATTTATATCATTCTTAGAATGGTCTGTCGAATGTATTACTCACAAACATGGATAAAAATTCAACAATATATGAAGCTCTGAAGTTCAATGAGTGCGCGATTTGAGGAAGCTTCTTTTCTTTCATTTCGAACCATGTTGGGAAAATGAACTATGGGACCATTAATTCAAGACTTTGCGGAGGGGGGCACTGGATTTTAAATTCACCATTAAAATTCACTGAAATGTATATAAATGTACAAAAAGATGCTGTGAGCAATTGGTAATCGGGGGAGAAGGGAGAAGCCAATACTTCTAGCTGAAGTTCCGATGACCAATTGACCAGGGATAAATAAGGCTGGGGAAAGTCTTCTCTCTTCTCAATGAAAAGAATTGGATTATGAGCGCCATCCTTCGAAATATTTTAAATGTATTTTGTCTGGCAAGGCAGTATTCTGTATATTTTCGAGTATATTTAGCCGGGAAAATTAAATAAATTATGTGATTTTCTTGTATCATGGATGATGAAAAAATATATTTTGTTTGTTTTTGTGATATATTGATTGTTTAGTTTGTTTTTACTGGAAACTAAACCACAAACTTTCAAATATTTTCATTATCCAATCGATTTTTCTAGAAGTGTCAGAAGTGTCAGCATCAAATCGTCGATCGGAAGAAGTAAAACTAATATTTCAGAATATGACTCGTATTATCAACAAATATACAAAATAATACTTATTCTAATAACTTTGTTTGTTGGTATGGTATATGAACCTATAAATAAATGCTCATTAATAGGAACAAAAGTATCCGGAACAAAGATAATTCCGTAAAAGACAATTCCCTTCTCGAAGCTTCATCACTACACCTCAGTACACTACCCACAGTCTTTTGGCCATTTGATTTCAAATTTTTACAATGTTTCCAACAAAACCCGGAATTACTAAACTAGCACCCATCAACCACCAAGACAATATAAGTTACCACACAGCTCAAAAAAAGCAAGAAAACATCGAATTCCAGGACCATCCTACGTATAGTCTCGACATAAGTCCTGAAGATCTCTCGACTTTTCTAAAAATTGAGAATGAACTGCGTGGATAAAGGTTCCAGACACCAGATGATGCAGTAAATTCTATCTTGAATGTATCAACAGGCGAGTGGATAACTGCATCCAGAATCAGTCCCAAATGATACAAAAATGCACGTCTCTTTGTGGAGAATACCTTGAAAAATAATTGTTTAAAAGCTATATCCATTCATGTAATGCATTCCGTGTGATGGGTTTATCGCTTAGGTATTTGTTTGGCTTGAGTCAAAAACCATTATCCACATGTTGACCATAATGAAAAGGAATTTTAATGTTTTATCTTAGAAAGTGCTTTCCCCCCACATATGCATTTTTTCCGCTAATCAATAAATTATCAGCGAACTGATAGAATGATTCCTCTCGAAATTCTCGTATTAAAGAATTTTCTACTCCAATAATAAATGAACAAAAATTCAGGAATGTAACTTGAGCAAACTATTTTCATGTACAATTTTCCAATGAAATAAAAGAAATAGTATTGGCAGAGATGAAAGACTCAAGAGCTGCAATCCCTGGCGGCATGAGATTTTTTTTTTATTTTCGAAAATTATAAATACAGGTACGTATTTCATATGAGGATTTGTTTGTAAAAATTCACTTCCTCCAAAGGCACACTATGATATTTTCCGTAGGGATTAATTTATTATTATACAGTGTGGAAACCACTTATGGAATAAAATTCTTTATGTCATTATTTTAGAAAATTATAAAAAATGCCGAGACATGTCAACTTTTGAATTGAGTTGTGCGTTATGTGAACATAAATGTAAATGTACAGGGTGGTTCACGTGAGTATGCCATAGTCGGTGTTTTTTTTGATGAAACACCCTGTATATTTGCATATTTTCAAAATCTTCTTAATAACTGATTCCAACAAACTGAATAATGTATGGTCATTCAGGAATTATACATGGTGAAGTTTTTATTTTTACAGTTATTAAACACATACATAAAATACCTGATGTATTTGATTTTAATACATTAAAATAAATACTCAAAATGTTCTCCACCTAGTTGTTGGCAATAGCACAGTCTTCTATAGAACCCCTCCTTAACTTTGTTTAAAGTTTGAGGTGAAAAATTCCGTATTTTTGTAGTTATCCTGTCTTTGAGGTCTACAATGGTAGTTGGTTGTGTTGCATATACTTTGTTCTTGAGATAACCCCACAGAAAAAAATCTAACGGCGTGAGGTCTGGCGATCTAGCTGGCCACTCAATGGTACCTCTTCGTCCAATCCATTTATTGGGGAAGATTTCATCTAAATAAGTTCTTACCATTAAAGCATAATGGGGTGTTGCCCCGTATTGCTGGAACCAAACATTTTCATTTGGTAAGCTAGGATCTATTGCGTTGGGATATAAGTTTGCCAACGCAGGAATAACTTTATTTCTAAGCATATTTAAATATTTTTAAGCAGTCAAATTTCCATCTATGAATATAGGACCAATAATATGGTCGTCTATGATACCGGCCCAAACGTTCACCTTTTGAGGGTACTGAGTATGTGTCTCACGCATCCAATTAGGATTCTCTGCTCTGTCGGCTTACCTCTCCATTCAATGTGAATGTTGATTCGTCATAAAAAAGAATGGTACCAAGAGCTATCTCATTTCTGTTCAGCTTATTCATCAATCTTTCGCAGAAATCCATTCTACGATCTGGATCGTCTTCTATTAACTCCTGCACAAAAGTTAATTTGTAGGGATGAAGTTTTTTCTTTATGAAGACATCTTGGAACAGTTGTATGACTAACATTATTTTCACGGGCAATTTGACGTGTACTTGAAGTTGGATTCTCTTCGACACTCAACAAAATATCCACTTTCACATCATCTTCAACGAAGTGTGGTTTTCTTTTCGATAGTTTGACATGTCCAAGTTCTCTGAATTGTGCATGAATTTTAAAAAACATTACTTTGTGAAATATTAGGCAATTCGGGATACCTGTGATTAAATAAGTTTGCCACTTCAACTTGACTTCTGCAGTTATCCCCGTACCCGATCATCATTAAAATCTCAATTCGTGAGTCTCAGTTAAATATTTCATTGTTATGTCGACAAGGAGTGTTTGACAAAAATTGAACTTTTTCAGTATAAACTGTCAACACATCAACAATTGACAGAATAGAAAACAATCCACATTATTTACCGATTTCTTCTAATTATTGGCGTTTTTAGGCAATTTTTAGGTATTTATGATAAAATTCATGGCGGGTTTTGCTTAATATACAAACAAATACGTCTAATAATTAGTTAGTTTGGATTTTTGATAAATCCATATTTAGCTAATTTAAAAAAGTACCAATATTTCAAGTGTAATAAATTATTAATTTAAAAATTTCACCCTGCATAATTCATAATTGACCATACATTATTTAGTTCGTTGGAATTGGTTCATTAAGAAGATTTCAAAAATATGCAAATATACAGGGTGTTTCATCAAAAAAGCAACACCGAATATGGCATACTTGCGTGAATCACCCTGTACATTTAAATTTATGTTCATATAACGCACAACTCAATTTGAAAGTTGACGTGTCTCGGCATTTTTTATAATTTCCTGAAATAATGACATAAAGAATTTTATTCCATAAGTGGTTTCCACACACCGAGAAAAAGATTTATTTGTGACAATCAAAATCTTATTATGTCAAACAAATATGATTTTCCATATGGCCTAAGTAATATTTAATTTGTCGTTAAGAAAGGATTTGTTTCAAGTTCGGGAAGTGATATTACCTATGAATAAAACCATATTCATTGTCATTAATAAAATGAATCATCTATCGAAAATTATATTTATTCTTGTGAAAATGTATCATGTTTGTCTCGAACATTATTTATTAAGGAACAATGACAAAATAGTTATATTAACCTTTAAAAGCATTTTAATTAAATAAAGTAGTTTTCCAATAACAGATACTTATTTTTGCAAGCTAACTATATTGTTTTATTATAAAAAAATTACTTTATGGCAGAATGACATTTCTTTATCAGAAAAAAATGTATTGTCTCGGTAAAATATATTTCTTCACCATAAAAAATATATTGTTTGGGTTAACGATACGTTTTTTATTTGTAAAAAATGTATCGTCCCAGCAAATTATATTTATTTGCTGGAAACGAATGTTTCTAAAGAAAACTATCAATTTTTACTAAAATTAAACATATTCATCATAACCGAACCATAATTTTGATGAACATGGTTAGTCTTCACACGGATTAAAATGACAGTATTTTTATGACAAACATGTTTAAATCTAATAAAAATCAATTGTCTGCTCTATTTATGCATGAAACTGTTTAGTAGGAATACAGGATAGGAATAAAAGACTTGTTGCTGAATATTTTGATCTATTAAAATGAAAGCTATACATTTTTAAAATAGGAAAGCATACATTTTTTAAATTAAACATACCTACATGATCTAAAACATAACCGTTGTCTAACCGTAACCGTAAGTGTGTTCATTAATGCTTTTCCCATGCATAGTAGTTTTTTGGGGTACCTAGATCCGACAGGTTTATTTGAGAAATGTGTATGTTTTCGCTTGCTTGCTACTTCTACCTACTTGAATATAACCTAACATTTATTTCCTTACCTTCGAAGAGATTTCACAATTTCTGGAATCGCCATGCATGTGTTTAACAATTCATTCATTTCTATATTATTAGACTCATTTTTGTCCAGAGCACTTTAACCACAAACTTCACAATAATCAGTAAAATTGCACAAACTCATCTAATTTCACATAATATATCCTTTATCTATGAATTTCACTGACTCACTCCCAACGACCGGTACGATTCTGAATAATAGGGCAGGGTGGGGTGACAGTTCTTTATATTAATTGCCACATAATTTGTGGGCTAATGTGATTTCTTACGGGTGAAGAAATATGAGATTTGGAGTAAAGAAGTTTCTTTTGTAACAATAAATGTACAAATATACTCAAATACTTATTTTTTCGGTATGAAGTAGATGTTATTTGAGGCTAATAATAATCTATAGACTTATTTAAAAAATGTAAATCTCTGTCAAAACTTTCAAATGATTTACTATGAAAATTTAATTTGTTGTTCTAAAGTGATGGAATATTATCCAAGATGTTAGGTTTTTTTCTGGGTAAGGAAAACAATTTTTACCCAAATAGCATCGTTATATTTTATGACAAAATATTATATAGTGCTTCGTAAACTTTTATAGTTTCTGAAAAACAATTGTATAAAGGTGTGCATGGAGAAGAACAAATTTCTTCACATTAAAGAAATTACACTCGAATAAATCATTTTTTTATATCAAAATTTCCCAATCTTTTAACGTTAATATGGCTTCTTAATATTGAATAAGCAATGTTAGTATTAAACAAAGAAGGGTCAAACAAATCAGTTTATTTGTCTATAAATAACTCTTCTCTCGGTGCACTGTATATTAATTTGTTAGTTTGTATCTAGTGATTCTATGCCCAGCTAAATGATATTTTTTTATCATAGCGCATCGACCACGAAGGGTCATTAGCGATATTTGGTGTATACATATATATAGTTACTTACATTTGGTATTTTATAAAGAATTTATAACATTTATTAATATACGAAATGTCTTCAGGCTACGTAAATTGCAGTTGTTTACGTCGGATAATCCATTGTTGGAGAGTTGTGCCAGCTGTCGCTGTTGTGTTAGTTGGGGACATTCAACAAGTAGGTGCTTGATAGTTAGTTTTGAGTCACAATAATCACATTTTGGTTCGGGACCTTTGTCAAATAGATAACTGTGAGTTAGCCGGGTATGACCTAAACGTGGCCGTGCTAGTAGGACTTGATTGCGACGATTTTTTGGTAGAACTGACCACGGTTTAATAGTCCTTTTCACCTCGTTAAGTTTGGTTCCCGCTACTTTCCATTTACACTGTTCACTTTAGATTGAATTATTGACTTAATATCCGCACTTACTGAAAACTGCACTACTCGAGCATCTTCGTTGGCCGTGGCGTCTTTTGCTCTTTGATCAGCTTCCTCGTTGCCATCTATTCTTACGTGTGATGGGATCCACATAAAGATGATATCCTTATTGTTTTGTTTAGCTATTATGAGTTCTTCTCCAATTTTTAAAACAAGGGGCTGATTTGTGAATATTTTTAGTATGGATTTTATTGAGCTGAGGGAGTCTGTGAGAATAAGATGGTTTTGAGTGTTTGAAGATAAATTGATATTAGCTAAGGCTTCATATAAGGCATATAATTCGGCTGAGAAGATGGAATATGTATCTGGAAATTTGAACATATGAGTTGTATTTGTAGTTACCACCGCGGCTCCAATGCCAGTTGCAGATTTATTTTTTTTTAATTTTCAGCCCGATTGTAGAGAACATGTTGATCATGTATAAGTATAGCTCAAAACAGTTTGCACCCCTGACTTGCAACGAAATTTAGGTTATTTTGTATGCGAAAAATCTAAAGAATACAGTTAAATTGAGAGTTGAAATTCGAACATAATACCTATAACTTGGACCTTTGTCTTGGGGGTGAGGTATTTTGGTCAAGTTTTAGATTGTTGTAAAAAAGATATAAGCCTTCAAGTGATGGTGTAATTTTGACAGTTTTGACAATTTGTGGTCACCAATTTGAACGCCAAGACCTTATCCACAAAAGAAAGCCTAGAGAATTCGATTCTGAAAATACGAAATCTCAATTCATTGTATCGGAAAAACATTGAAACGCTTGTTTTGGTAAATTAAATTGCAACCCAGCATAAAGATTCAAACACTTCACGAAATTCTTCAAACAAAATAATCCTCATTCTTTTTTCTAGTTATATTAGGAAATCAAAGCATGTCACTGGCCAGTTTTTCACCGACCATAGAACCTGGAATGAAACTAATGCTCTGACGATATAATACACTCCCATCTCTAAGTTACATCAAGGAAGATAGACATGAACGAAACGTCAAAAGTAAAATAATGGGTGGAACCAGCGTTGCAGAATTTGAAAATTTATGATACTCTTGGGAACATTAAAATGTACTCAATTACAGGAAAATGATCTCACCTTCTTTAATTGTTGTCCTTCACTTGTTATAGAAGCAACGTGGAGAGTATAACGATGTCATTTATTTGCTAAAGACATTGTTGAAAATCGAATGGAACAAACTTGCAAGCTGAAAATACATTAATAAATTACATTCTTATCGCAATATTCATTAATCAATTACTGCTGTTAATTTGTTTTCATATTTTCATTATTCAAAAAGGTATTGATAATGCACTAAAAGCCTTGAAATATTTGATGGATATTTAAAAGTACTGAAGAAGTACATAATGTATTAACTCCAGCAAACCGCTATGTGTGTATTCGTCACAATGTAGAGGTGGGAATACCAATGGTCGGTGGAAAAGTGACCAAATCTGAATGATGAATATATACTAACACTAATAATTAATACTCGCGTTGGAATCTTGACTTACTGGAATTTGAAACAGTCCGCCTTAAACTTCAGGAATACATGTATCACATGAAACTTAAAGAAGTGCCGAAACATTCATGCGTTAAGAAAACAAATTTATAATATATATATATATATATATATATATATATATATATATATATATATATATATATATATATATATATATAAATTTTTAGATAAGCTGTTCAACTACAGAGCTCTAAATTGCGACAGCTTTCCAGAGCATTATCTATAAATCCCTTTGTAGATATTCCAAACACGCAGCAAAGTGGAGGAGGTCTTATTGTGGCTTGAGAGCTGGAACTTGCTGATTTACGCGAAATTTCGCGTCCTGGGAATATCTCTTGACATTTTCACAATTAATTTACGTTGGAAAGTCGGCAAGGGCCGGCTGTACAGGCCCTTAGGGCAACTGAACATAATTTCACCTGTCGAGCTTAGGATTGAAACAAATTTATAATACGTAACCTTCTAAAGACCATTTTTTTCTCGAACTTCGTATATTGGCAGACAAAAACGGGAACAATTTCGCAACTGATTTTTGAAGGTGGAGCTGATGGTTCCAAATCAACTGACATTAAATTAGTAAACGGAGCGAATTGGTTCTAAATTTTTTAACAATTAAAAATTTCCGGTCCAACCGGAGGTGAAGCATATTTTGAAGTTCGTAATGATACCCTGTATATTATTTCAATTCCATAGGAAGCATTTCGTTAGTACACAAATATAGTGTGCAATACTTTTTATTTTAAAGCCAACCGATATATTCACAAAAAAAGTATCTGATCTGAAGGAAGGTAAAAGTCAATAATTATATTATCAACTGAAACTGAATAAATTGCAAGTGAATTGCAGTAAAATAAATAAGGATTACCCTGATCAACCAAACTGATGTATTGAATGTAAAAATTGGGCACCGTCACTTCTTGACAAGTCGGTTTGTAGATTATCTTAACATTGAGTATAATTCTCTGTATATATCTGGTTATTCTTTTGTCCAATTCCTGCAAATTGTTTGGCCTGTTAAAGTTAACCTTGAACTTTAAATAACCCCTTTGGAAATAATCCAGTATGTTAAGGACAAACGTGTTGCACATAAGATTTTTGTTATCAGTTGTAGAAATAAATACTCACATATCGTCAAAGAAATGAATAGCCTTGTATAAATATTGTTGAAAGTTTCTATTCGAAGTTGTTATATAATTATAACGATTATCCTAAACTATTCATTATAGCCATATTGACCAGTATTCCGTATCTTGTAGGTTATTTTTAACGATGGTCCGTTATGTTAAAATAACGATCGTATTTAACTGTTCTGTGATTACCTATCAAGCTTCATTGACGATATTGTTGAAATTGTATGTTAAAAAAGAAGCGAGATGAAACGATACACCTTCAATGAATGTAAAAAGAGATGGATCCGGTCCCGTTAGATCCGTCAGAGTATAACCTTTATATAACATACCATCAAAACACATGACAGAAGCAGATGCATAGGTTGTCTCTGATAGAAGTGCAATTTGTACAATATAACGCGAGGAAAGTTTACATTCAAGTGTACTTAATATAATTATAAATGGTAGAACAAGTACGCCTTCCAAAAACAACAAGGCCACAGTATGACATGCTGTTGGAATTTTTAGAAAATCATCCTATTGTAATAAGAATGAAGAACAAACCAAGCTAGCTTAAAATAATTAACAATTTGTGGGAACAATTTGCTAATTAAGTTAATATAAAAAAAAACAGGACCATCCAAAAGCAGCTTATTATTTATGTTTGGTTGCAAAAAATTACAAATCATCACGAATATTATAGCAACAACTGATTAGATTTTGACATTTGTCTCACTTAACGAGATCGTTAAGACATAACAAGCTGTCAAACTGGTCCAGTTATTTTAACAACAAACTTTATAAAAATAACGATGATAAAATAACGATTCTCGTTGACATAAATATGCGCATGCTGATACAGAATCGGTATTTTTAGTCATATCGTTATATTACAGAAATTCACACTTAACGATGGTCGTCAAATAACATAACGTGTCTAAATATCTTCTGTCAAATTTTTTCTGTTGTGTCAGTTAGGGATAAAAATTAATTTCTACTTATTTTTTCTTGACAACGGTAGCTGGAACGCTACCGATACGTTGAAATAGAGAATTTAAAAATATTGTGGTTTAATTTCCTAAAAAATTAAAAAAGGAATGAACATATCGTGATACGGAATAGGGCCGATTGTTCATTATCTCATTAAGTGGACTATCCGGTTCTTCGCATTTTCGACACCCTGTATCTCAAAATCTATTCATAAGCTATTTCTCGGCCAGTGGAGACTTTTGACCAGGACATTATAAACTACATCATACTAAATTTCCAGCCGATTCGACTGGGACCCATTTTACATAAGATTTGTGCGGGGTTCTTTCATTTGGATATTCAAAATAATTATTAGATACTTACTTGGTTTTCCAACTTTGACCATCACTGTATACTTCCAATACTGAGGAAAGTATATAGAATGTATACTTTGGCAAGTTTATCTGAAACCGTGAAAGGAATGCAGTCGAAAAAATTCGACATTGCCACTTTTAACTATG
>CAJUYH010009837.1:0-13146 GCA_910591685.1 Galerucella tenella
AGCTTCGCATTTGAAAGTAGAAGCATTTTTAAATAAATCAAAAGCTTAGATTTTAGCTCTTTTACATCGTGTAGGTACATTTGGGCTAACTCATTCACTCTACAGGCACCAAAAATGCCAAATAAAATAAAATAAAAAAGTGAATAAATATGTACCTAATAGAGATGAAGACAGAAAACTTTTGAATTATCTCAATCATCCTTAATGGAGGACCTTGTCTTATTATTGGGTAATTTACTGATTTTATTAATAGGTGAAAATATTTTTATAATAATATTGCATTGTTTTTTTCATAATAAATATGAGATTGCAAAAATAAAAGGAGGCTTAGTTGTACACAATGGTTGTACTGATTACAGCTGATATTTAATCACATTCATCTAAATACAATCTTGGAGTACTTACTACAGAATTTGGCTGGACATTGACACTGGAAAAATACAAAGCACTACAAAATATTTGTAGGTATATTGTTTTGAAAGCATCCGATGATGGATATTATTCACGATGGTACGTTTATAAACTTCTGAGTGAATAATAGCTTTTATATGCGAATAGAATACTATATTTTGTCCACGACTACTAATTACCCGTTCAAATGAATTTTACAGTAAGTAATTGTGTCTACATACAAGTACAGTACAATATTTGCTATGAAATATTGCGATTTGAACCTGCTATCTTTAATAAAATGTTGATATTAAGAGAGATACAGGGTGTTAAACATTAATTGTGGTGTTTTACAATAACTTTAACGCTTTTGGACGTGTATGCGAAAAAATTTGATGGTGAGTGTTGTTGAATACCTATGAGAAATAGGCCATAAATAAACGCTCAACTTTTTGAAAAAATATTAAAACCACATCCTTTCAACAAAAAAGATGTACCTTCATTTGTTAATATTAGCAAAACTTCAGAGCTTATCACATTTTAGTGGTTAACTACTTAAGATAAACCAGTATAAGATTGTAGTTAACATCAAAAATATGTATGTTACTTCAAACTGAAGTCCTAATTAGAATATATTTCATTTATTAAACAAATAAATAAGAAGTGAACTACACATATAAATAACTTTAATATTGCTCGAAGTAAATGCTCGATATATGTCTACCATTTATTTCGATGCATTTATCAATACGTTTAATAAAAACTCGTCTTAACTTAAATAACTTAATTGGATGAAAAGACAATAATGCTCTATTTACTTCTTTCCAAAGCATTCATGACATTCTTGTTTCTTTTGCACCCCATGTACCTACCTACCGAAATCGAGAGAATTGAATTCTGGACTATGTGGTGGCCAAGGGAAGGGACCAATCCAGCGTTTAGGAAAGTTAGTATTTAAATATCTTCTGACTTCTCTTGTATAATGTGGCGATGCACCATCTTGCACAATAAACATATTATTTTGTCTTAAATTCATTGGCAATTCTTCCAACAAATGAAGTCATTTTGCAAGAAATGTAGGAAATTATTATCTACCATTAAAATTGTTGGGTATGGCGATAATGAATAGTAATCAATACATTTATTTTCCTACGATCACTACCCAAAGTAGGCTTTTGCACACTTAAATCTAACTGCAAAGTTGATGTTTTCCGTGATCTGTCCTAATTTGACATTATTTCCGCTCGCCTGTTTTCATTTACTTACAATAAACTAAAGGAAGGTAGTGAATGAAATATTAATATTTGTAGACATTTCGAACGAAATTAAACCTTATTTTATAAAATTTACCTAGTAAAAATATAACAGTCAGAAGGTATGCATTACATTATACACCTAAATGCAATAGTGATTGCATATTTAAGTACCTCCCTACTATTTTGCGCAAATAGGAGCCCTATGAAAAAAAATGTTGATGTATTTTTTCGATAACTACCTACTAATGGTTAGAATATGTTAAAGAAACTAATTTGTGAAACAGCAGGTATCTAAAACATTGGTAGAAAAGACTACCCATTGAAGATATTTGTCCAAACCTATGATTTTATTTGTTTTGGCGTATTTATCAGTTTAGCATACTATAAGACATTCTCGGATCGGTCTACCTACCAGGAGATGCTTCTGAACAACCACCATCCAGGGAAGTGGAGGAACTAGTGAGAGGATGTCGGGGCAAAGGAAGCACAAACACCAACCAAAGAGGTGAGTCTTTACTACAATTTATTATGGAAAATAATCTGGACATATTAAATGTGGGAAACAAACCTACCTTTGTAACAATAAATAGAAAGGAAGTTCTAGATATAACAATTGCAACTACTTTTATAGCTAGTTTTGTTAAAAAATGGCATGTGACTGATGAGGTGAGTTGTTCGGACCAAAGACACATAAGCTACACATTAACTGGTTTTAGCACTGAAACTGAAACTTACCGGAACCCAAGGAAAGCTAACTGGGAGGCCTATCAGGCGGACCTAGGCCTTGAAATCCAAAGGGTGAAAGAGACGGTAAGAAATAGCGTGGATCTAGACCTAGCTGCGGAACAATTCCAAGAAGCTATCGTGTCTACCTTCAATCGCAACTGCCCCGAAACTACAAGGAGAACCAACAGGAATGTGCCCTGGTGGAATAACGACCTTGAAGTTTCAAGGGCGGAAGTACGAAAGCTCTTCAATAGGGCAAGTAAAGACGGAGAGTGGACCGTATATAGGAAAACTCTGACGTCATACAACAAGGCTCTGAGAATCGCTAAAAGAGACTCATGGAGGAAACACTGTGAAGAGGTAGAACAGACTTTTGAATGTGCCAAAAGATACTCTCCAAAGATCCTCAAAGGACAATTAACTCATTAGAGACAAGAGATGGAAGATATACACAAAGCGGGAAGGAAACTCTGATAGAACTTCTCGAAGTACATTTTCCAGAATGCAAAATAAGTGATGAACCATTAGATACAGAACAACAAATGGTCTCGAGGACTCCAAATCGGAGTAACGAGGAAAGTTGGAAAGTATCTAGGGAAGTGGTTAATCAAAGCAAAATAAAATGGGCAATTAACTCATTTGAGCCATATAAATCACCGGGACCGGACGGGATCTATCCAATTATGCTGCAAAAGGAAGACGGCATTATACTCAGCAGACTGTGTACGATCCTTAGAGCGAGTATGGGACTAGGGTACATACCAAAGGTCTGGAGAAATGTTAGGGTTGTCTTTATTCCTAAACCTGGTAGAACTGGTGACAATAAAGCGAAATCCCTGAGACCCATAAGTCTGATGTCATTTGTACTGAAGACATTGGAAAAACTGGTGGACATGCACATTAGAGGAGGATCGTTGGTAGAAAGACCGATCGACCTGGATCAATATGCATACAGACCAGGAGTATCCACAGAGACAGCACTCCATCACCTAGTACGAGGAATAGAGTACGCTCTCGAAAATAAGGAAGTATTATTAGCAGCCTTCCTTGATATAGAGGGTGCCTTTGACAACACCTCCCACAAAGTAATCACTAGGGAAATTCGTCAAAAGCAAATTGACGAAACAAGCTGCAGATGGATAGACTGCATGCTGAAAGACCGAACGATATTCTCAACCTTGATGGGCACGACATTGTCAGCCCGAGTTTCAAGGGGATGTCCTCAAGGAGGAGTACTGTCTCCTCTAATATGGAACCTTGTAATGGACGGACTGATAAGGAGACTCAAAAAGGAACACCATACTGTCTTAGGATATGCGGACGATCTAGTCATCATATCACAAGGCAAATTCAGTACTACGGTCAGAGAGCGCATGCAACAGGCTCTGAACATAGTAACGAAATGGACGACAGAGGTGGGTTTAAATATAAGTCCCACCAAATCAAACTTAGTACCCTACACCAAGAGAAGGGACTTGGCAGGTTTGGGACCACTATACCTTCAAGGTACGGAAATTCCAATGGTTATGGATGTTAAATATCTCGGGGTGATTATTGACTCGAGATTAACATGGTCCAAACAAATGGAAAAAGTTGCAGCAAGATCGGAAACCACACTAATGATGGCAAAACGAACTTGTGGGAAAACATGGGGGTTGAGTCCGCGAATGATACACTGGATATACAGTGTAGTGGTTTAACCCATAATAACATATGCGTCTTTGGTCTGGTGGACAAAGACGACACAAAAGAATGCAATGACGAGACTAGGCAAGGTGCAAAGACTTGCATGTCTCAGCATTGCAGGATGCATGAGAAGCACGCCAACGGCAGCACTAGAAGTCTTATTCGACCTTCCTCCACTACACCTCGTGATAATGGGGGAAGCAAGGATGGGACTATTTAGGCAGCAAGATAATCTGAGCAACAAAATAGTTAGATCAGGACACACATCTGTTAAAGACATCATAAGTGAAGCCATTTTAGATATGAAAACAGACTATATGGCCACTAAACTTCTCCCAAGCCCTAAATATGAGGTAGAAATACCTCACAGAAAGGACTGGCAAGACCCAAGCAGACTGAAATTTCCCCGAGGAGAGACCTGGTACACAGACGGATCACAGACAGGGGAAGGAACAGGAGCAGGAGTGTACAGTGAAAAGAGAAACACAAAAGGCTCTTTCTCACTAGGCAAGCATACCTCTGTATTTCAGGCAGAGATCTATGCCATCCTAGAATGTGTCAGAATTAACAAATATAGGACTGACACTCATAGGATAAACATACTAACTGATAGCCAGGCAGCCCTTGCGCCTTTCAATAGCCGCAAGGTAACATCCAGACTAGTAGAAGAATGTCAGAAAGAACTAAATGAACTAGCAGACCACATTAAAGTAAGATTGGTGTGGGTGCCGGGACATAATGGTATTTCTGGAAATGAACAAGCTGATGAACTCGCAAAAAGAGGTTCAGCAACAGCATATGTTGGACCAGAACCAGCTCTTGGGACCACAAAAAAGGTAGTCCGAGCGCAAATACAAAAATGGGTACAAAGCCAACATAGACTTCATTGGAGGAACACTCCGAAACAGGTACACAGCAAAACCTTCATAGGTGACACATGTGCAAAACGGGCCAAAGAACTACTGAATATCAGCAGGAATAAGCTGAGAATTATTACAGGTTATCTAACGGGTCATACCCCGTTAAAAGATCACCTGCATAAAATAGGGTTATATAACGGGGACCTCAGCTGCAGACTATGTGGCATGGAGATCGAGACCGTGACCCATATATTGTCTGACTGTGAGGCACTGCACTCGAGGAGACGGGCAATCTTCGGAGAGGCCAATGTGCCACCTGAAGTATATGGCACACATCCAATGGACCTATACCGTCTACTCGAAGGTACGGGGATAACTGGATGGGTGGACTAAATATGGGAGCAGAGTACAATAAGCCAATAGGCTGCAGTGCTCCCGGCATCTGAACGGCTCCCAAAATGGAAAAAAAAATTGCGTGTATTTAGTATTGCCTATTAGTAGATATATTGAAAATTAAGTCCAAACAGGGCTTTAGTATGAAGCTATGGGTTCGTTCCTCTACTATGCCTCTACTTGCAAACGTTGTAAGTGTCATTTGAAAACACCATGTAGGTATATATATTTTGGAGTGTTCAATCAAGATTTGGGGTAATTTAAATATCATATTATTTATATATATGGTTCAATTGATTATAAGTATCATAAATTATTTTTTGAAAATAGTATTGAAGTGCATTCAAGTGAAATGTAAGTTATTAAATTGATTACCTACACATTCAATAAAATCGTGTATACTCAAACTTTCTTCTCGGATTTGTTAGTTTTATTATTATAAATTGAATAGATGAGGCTTTTACTTGATGTAGATATTGTAGATCCATAGTAAATTATGAAATCAAACAATTTTATTTTGTTAAATCTACATTATATTTAACCTTAAAGTTGTGACGCGTTTCACTAACACAGTAGCTTTTTCAAACGAATGGAGGTATAATTATCGTTTGAAAAAGCTACTGTGTTAGCGAAACGCGTCACAACTCTAAGGTTAAATATAATGTAGATTTAACAATATAAAATTGTTTGATTTCATAATTTATTATATTATACTATATTAATTAGAAATAATAACTCAATCATATTATTAGACATAATTTTAAATAATTTGCTCCAGCTTTATTTCAGCGCTGTTTCCAAATCCTTTGAGATCAAACATTATATTAAAATTATTCAAAACACCCCTATCGGTAGGAAAAGACCATAAAAATGTTCTCTCGTGTAACATGGAACTTCATAACAATTTATTGACTTTTTTGGAATTATCCCATGTATGTGTTTTGGCTTGACATTCATTGAGACCTAAATGATTTATTGTGCCCCCTTACTTCTACTCAGTTCCTCAGAGACTAGTTGCCCCTTCCGTCCTATTTCCCGGAGGAATTTTAGGATATCTGCAAGCTTCAACAGGTAAATGTCCCTCTTTTATTTAGTAATCTTCCAGGTGCTCTGTCCTAGCATTCTGCATTGCTGTACAAAGTATGTGGATTGAGGTTCCTTCTTCCATGCCACAAAATTGAAACGATGTAGCACGTCGTTGAAGGTCGCTTGAAATACTGAAAAAATTATAGAAAATACTGCAGATTCTTGCCTAACTGACTGATTAGATTCGATGGTGAACTAAGCCAGTTCGCAGGGCTTAGCTAGGTACCTCATGAATCTTAAGAAAAGAAAGAAAATTTATTTCAATTAGACTGGGGAAAAGAAAAAAGTAAGACGTGTCGCGGGACACACGGTAGGAACTTTAGTTCCTTTTAAGCAATAATCAAATTTTTTTAATCAAAAAATAAATACACATATTAATATAAGAATTCATTTTACTCTGGATGAAACTTCATTTAACAAAAATATACAGTAGTATTAATTATTATACAAATCTTATCATTAAGTTGATTGGCACAAAGTACATATTGATAGTATTCAAATCTAGTCATTGCATTCGATCATTGAAATGATAGGTCTATGATAACTGAAATATGAGATGTACTTTCCATAATATTCACTTTGCACTTATGTTATATTATACACTTTCACTAATTTCTAAAAATTATATAATTTAATTCATATTGAAGCTAGAAAACTATTAAGTCAAGAAAACATATTTGTATTCTGTGTAAAATTTTTAATTTTTAAAAATCGCAGCGCACTTTCGGCTGTTAAGCCTTCTTCAGTGCTATACCTGCAAGTATAATAAGTAATAAAAGTTGGAAATTGTAAAATAAGAAGTAGGTAAAGAATTACTTACTCGTCAGGTATTTGTTACAAGAAACTTTTCGACAACACGTTGACGTCACAAATTAAAATATCTTAAGATAACATTAAATTTAAAATAATCCCCTGATTAGGGTAAATTATATCTAGATTTTGAACATTTTTAAATTTGTTAAAATTATCTTCAACTGATACACGAACACGTGTTAGTCTAACGGAAGTTGAAGTGACACTCCTTCAATTTTAAATTAGTAAATGACAACTGGCAATCAAGTGAACATAGAGCTCAATCCATCCAACATGATTATTAAAAGTGACATTGTAAAAATTTTGTGTAAAAACTAAAGAAAACATTTAAATCTGCAAAAATTGTTGTAAATGAAGTAATTAAATACTGTCCCAAAACAGATATGTAAACTTCCTAAATTAAATTATAAATAAATAATTTGATATCTTTTCAGATGTTTTTTGTTATTGGAGACTACCAGACTACAATGATTATAAAAGTTTGTTTTGTTTGGAATTATTCTCAGATAATTGATTTCATTATGATTCGCACTAGCATTTTATAGTTTTTAAATTAATTTACTTTTTGAATCTCTCTTGACATATGTGTGAATTTTCTATTTTGAATTAGATTTAGTAATGGGTTCTCATTAGACCCTTAATCTTTCTCAGTATCTTATAACTTGATAGGTTCTCATTAGACCTTAATATCAAATTATTTATTTATAATTTAATTTAGGAAGTTTACATATCTGTTTAGGGACATTATTGAATTACTTCATTTACAACAATTTTTGCAGATTTAAATGTTTTCTTTAGTTTTTACACAAAATTTTTACAATGTCACTTTTAATAATCATGTTGGATGGATTGAGTTCTGTGTTCACTTGATTGTCAGTTGTCATTTACTTATTTAAAATTGAAGGAGTGTCACACAACTTCCGTTAGACTAACACGTGTTCGTGTATCAGTTGAAGATAATTTTAACAAATATAAAAATGTTCAAAATCTAGATATAATTTACCCTAATCAGGGGATTATTTTTAATTTAATGTTATCTTAAGATATTTTAATTTGTGACGTCATCGTGTTGTCGAAATATTTCTTGTAACAAATACCTGACGAGTAAGTAATTCTTTACCTACATCTTATTTTACAATTTCCAACTTTTATTACTTACTTGCAAGTATAGCACTGAAGATGGCTTAACAGCCGAAAGCGCTCTACTATTTTTAAAAATTAAAAATTTTACACAGAATACAAATATGTTTTCTTGACTTTCTAGTCATGTGTACTCAGCTATAAAGATATTCACCCTAGAAAACTATCAACTGTAATGAATAATACAATGTATCCTGACAATCAACTTTTTTCGCCGAGAGACTATCTCTGAGACTGAGGAGCGTGCGCGAGAGCCCACGCGCTCAAGGCACATAACGTAATAACGTAACGTAACGGTCAGATCTTTTGCGTCACGACTGCTCTCGCTCCAACCTAACATAAGGAGCTAAAGTTCCAAAAAATTTTGGGGCGCCACTAATTAGAAACAAAATCGAATTTAGTGGTCAGCTAACTTTTGAACTGTTATTTCAAAAGAAAGTTTCCGTAGTACCTAAATAAAACTATCTAAGTAAAAAAAATGTATAAAATCACTATCGTGAAATTTACAATAAAAGTGCGATAAAGGGGTTATAATCAACAAGGACATTGAAAAAACAAAAAAATTAAACTGAAAATAGGTATGTAGGTGAAGCCTAACACTGTACGTTACTTATTGGTGTCCCAGTCTACTCAGTCATCTAACAATAAATTTCTGGTTGGATTCCTTCTAAAGCATGAGACCGGAAATTTCTAGCTTAATCTCTCAATGAACGGCCGCTACATACTGAAATGTATGGAAAGGTACCGGAACTTGTCTATCGGTAGTCTATTCCACCAAAAATCTAAATTCTAAAGAAATTCTTCGATAAATATATAAGGTGAAAGGTTGAACGCAAAGTTCACGTTTCAAAATCTACATTATTTTTCCTGCACTATTCTGAGATTTTTCCGGTGCCCCCTCAGGCGACAATGTCTCGTTAGGACTCCTGATAAAACTATTAGTGCAGTTTTACTTCGATCCATCCATTTGATCTCTACAGGTTGTGGTCACCCAGAAGAATATTTTATTTTCTAAGCCCTACTAGATCTTTCCAACAGTCAGATTTTCTATTTTTTTCGGCTTTACCTATTTCTTCACATATTACATTGGAGCTGATTCCGCGAAAAGGTTCAGGTCCTCAAAAGGGTATTTTAGTCCCCCCATTGCTAGTTCATCTGCTATTTTATTTATTTGTATTCCAGTGAGACCTGGAATCCACTGTAAGCTGACTATATTGTTTTCGCCTAGTTCATTTAGTTGCTCCGTAATTCCCACACCATTTTGGAACTGATTACACAAGAACTCAGTGCTTCAATAGCTGTTTGACTATCTGGCATTATGATAATGCTTTCCCTTTATCAATATTGAACTGAGCGAGAGATACTTGGGGTTTTTCCCAAGCTTTTAAAGTGTTTGGGTTTTGGCCCGAACACGTCTATCACAGTCCCAGTTTTTTTTATGATTTTCTCCTATCATGGTATATATTTAGTAATTTCTGCAATTATTAGTGGAATCATCCTATGAACAATATCACTGGTGTATATACCGTACGGACTAAGCAGCGAACTAAATATATGGCGCTAGCAATTAAACTGTAGGTTTTAGGCATTCAGGTTCATTTCTGGAAGATATTGCAAAATATTGGACATTGCTATGATTTTATTGATTTCAATTTGATAGTTCTTCAAAATCTATATAACTTTGTCAAGTACCAAATTCAAGTAAATATTAACAAATACTGTGTCTTGACTAAGTTATCCCATACTTACCTTAATTAATTGGAAATTTGGTGAACTGCTTAATCAGAATGATAGTTCTTGATAAATTAGTATATTAAAGTATAAGTGGATATTAAGGTCTTTAAAACACGCGCGATTTTTTGAGCACGACGGCGAAGCCGGATGCTCGAAATAGAGCAAGAGACCAGTTATATCCACATATACTTTACGTTATTTTTTTTCATTGGTGCACTTTGAAATTATAAATACTGGTATAGTATAACAATTGTTAATGTGATGTGATGACCCATATTTTTAATCCCTTTGAAGGGAAAAGCCGCCCAATGCCGTGCATAAAATTGTTTTATAAATTCGAATATTGTGAAATAATGCTTTTCAAATGTAATTCAAATTAATATAGTGGATTAAAATTAACCTGCATAAAATTTGTAATACAATTCAAGGTCATCACATTAACATTAGTTACACTATATCTACTAGAGTTTGTTCAACCATCCTTTGCCGTTACGTCATAATCGGTGACGTATTCTGCTGCTTTACGTATTATTATATTACTTGAATGTTATTTCACACTTAGGGCCAAATTCATAGACGTCACTCACCCTCAATTTACACTCAATCTGTACTCGAATCGACACTCGTGCTCAATTTGGAATCCAGAAACAAGAAATACTCAAATCGACACTACAATTGTAGTGTATAAATGAGTTTATTTTGAGGGTAACTAGTTGGTCCCTACATTATCAACATAACCTCATATTTTTGTGTTTGAAGCAATTAATAACGACGTATATAAAGGTTTTCATAATTGATTTCCAATTGTATTTAAATGGCTGATTTATACGAGTTTATTCAATATGTCGAAGATGATGAAGCTTATTTGCCTATTTCACGGTGAGTAAAATTAATAGTCAAATTCATTCACAGGCATTTTATGAATTGAATTATTGACTAGTACTTAAGTTTTATTATTATTTCAATAAAAATATACATTATTCCATGAACTGTTTTTTGATGTGTTCTAAAATAATTCTTTCAACTGCCAATTTTACTTGTTCAGCTTCTAACCGTCTCTGTCTCTCATTTTCCATTCGCATCATGTGAAATTCTTCATCTTGCTTCTCAAGTTTTTTTAACCGGGCTACACGAGCTGCCATCTCAGTATCAATTGCATACCCCCTTTTTTGCCCTTTTCTCAAAAGAGAGCTCCTTGTCGTAGCTGTAAAGCAGAGGAAGAATATTAACAAATTTGAAATTCAGAGAAAAGATATGAGGCTTAGCATAGCCACGTCGCTATCAATGACATCTATTTCGATGTCAACACAATCTAAGATGATATCGGTAGCATCATCATTAGGCGGTGCTTGAATAATTCCACCGCCAGTTGCCATTCTCTGCTGTTTTTCTTTTGATAGCTCCTTTTTCCTTCTGCCTTTTATGTTCTCCCATGCTTTTTGAAGTTGTTGTGGAGTTCGCTGTCAAGTAAAATCCAATAATTATTACTTTTGTAAAAGTTAGGTCATGGTAATACTGGATGGGAATGAAATTTGCTATTATTCAATACTACTTACGTTTGTGTGATCCGGTACAGAATTGAATTTTGTAGTGATAATAGCCCACGTTTTCTTTTTTTCGGATGCATCCACTAAATCCGTTTTCTTGCACTCTATAATATTTTCATATTGAGCCACTAACTCCGTCAAATATATTTTTTCACTTGGTGTTATATATTTCTTTTGTTCGCTCATATTCATTCAATTAATGATAAAGTTTTTAATATAATTTTTGAGTTTATCTATATTCGGGGAATAGATACACAAGTGAAATGATTAATATGAATTGTCAAATTTAGTTCAAATAAACCAAAAATTACAATGTTGACAGCTCGAAACAGAAACTAGTGCACTACAATCTCTACTCACATGAGTTACTCAACCTACATGGTTTTTGAATACCAAAATTGAGGGTGAGTTCCACTCACTCTCAAACGAGTCGCGATTTGAGTGTAAAAGGAGTGTAGTAGTAGTGTCGTTTCTGAATTCGGCTCTAAAACCATAAAATACTTCAACCTAGAATTGTAACTGGGATTGAAGAGAATGTTTTAAGTTACGATGCGTCCAAACTGCAGAGGGCACTGATCATCAACAATCGTAATGTCAAGATGTCAAAATGGAAGGAAAAATAAACAAACCACGTAAAAACTTTCTTGCGTTCCGTTTTGCTGAGACAAAACGAGTGCTTATCATCGGTTTCCAAAACGTGAACCTGAAGTATTTGACTCCTGGCTGAGAAATATTAATAATGTGAAGTTACACTGCATGCCTTCAAAACAACCAAAATTCTCGTGTTTGTGTTAGACACTTTAGTGATGACTGTAAAGTACCAGGAAAAAGAGGCTGAAAAGAAAAGCTGTTCTCACTTTATTCATTCCAGGTAATTAGCTAAATTTAATATTAGGTGCAAGTATATAGGTTAATTAATAATTAGGATTCTCCTTTTATGGTGTAAAAAAGTAACCTAATACTATTTCAAGAGGAGATGATATGAAATTTCCAAAATTCATGAATACTAACAAGGATTCAACATTTATTTTGTTGATCCAATAATGAAAGCAGCTATATCAAATTTTGTTTTAAAAAACGCTCTCAAAGGAGAAGACACTATAGAAATGAGTATAGGTACTTCATACGTGACCCTCCTTGTTGAATTGTTTAGAGCTAGATGCCAGACCACATGGATGAAAAATAACACAAAATACTTATATTTTAGGAATGAAAATAGCAGAATATTGGGGAATAATCTAGTTAGGTAGTATGTTGTGTGTTATGTTTAGGTATGTGTGTTAAAAATGTTGTTATTATCACTAAATAAATATTTAATTCTCCAAAGTCTTTTTATTTGAAGTATTCGTCGTTCACCATATAATTTTTCCTAGACACACAAATTATATATTGCAAACTTCACCTTCTGCAAAAATGTTGCATTATGTTGCTTTAACTCTTACTTTGCTTTAACTCCTACTCTGCTGTACAAGTTTTTCAGAAATACATTGAGTTTTTACCAAAAGAACACAAAAT
>CAJUYH010009838.1:0-13146 GCA_910591685.1 Galerucella tenella
TTGGTTTTTATGTTCATAAGAATGACAAACTTATGGATGTGAATATTAGGCATTACGTGAGCCATGGCTAGGTCATTGATGAAGTTAAATAAGTTATACATTTGAAATATCTTCATAATAATAATTTCATTGATCCTCGTAAATAATTTTCATAGTTCAATACAACTAATAAACCAGATTGTTAGCAAAATAATAATGGTGCGCAGGTCGATGAAGAAAAGAAATATCATTTTTATACATATAAGAAACTCAAGAATTTTAATTACAAATTTTTTCTTCATGTTCGACTTCAATCAGATTTAGATTTTATTTCCAAAATGTAACCTTTAACTACCACGTTTAGTGGAAGATGTGTTTGTGTTTTATATAATGATGTTTTACTTAATTTATACAAACTCACTTTGCACGTAAGTTTAAATTAATTATAATTTCCACCACTTAATATTCGAACTGTTCATATTTTAGCCTTGATAAAGGATTCAAATAAATCCGAAAGCTTGGAAGTAGTAAAAAAGAGTTTAATTTCTTAACCAGCCCAGATTGTGACGGAATCCCCAATAATTTAGTAGATTATATATATATATATATATATATATATATATATATATATATATATATATATATATATATATATATATATATATATATATATATGATTATATGGTTGAACAAAATGTACTAGAGAGACCAGACGAAGTTAAAGATTTAGGGGTAATTTTTAATGCGCACGTAGGAAGTTTCATTCCTGTCTCGAAATAATAGCTAACCTCTCGACAGTATGAAACACTTCCCACCTCGGTGAGTAATATACTATTATCTACAGCCATAATATCCCGATTGAAATAAATGATAAATCCTTGTTTCGTTCTGAGCACACCTCAAATATTACATTTAACAACTGTCTCCAATATAAATACCTAAATGTCAGATAAAGTCGGATGGATATTAAGTTCGTTAATAATAATTTGAGAAAAATGTTAACCATCTCAATCTTTTAGAGGGCGGGAAGTGGAGTAATGACAGCATTGCACACATGGTTGTGAATAAAGATATTGTCCAATTCACTAACAATTTTTTATTAATTATTCAATAATTAACATTGAAAACTCGCCCTGTATATACTTTGTCAACAGGCTCTAGTTGATTATTATTTTAAATTTTCTCTTAGTGTAATGCATAGAAAAATATTTATTTAGGGAGTAATTACCTACATAGAACGTCTCCTTTTAGTTTTCTCCGAGAGCAATTGAACGATTAGAAAACATTTAAAAGCAAATATTGAATTTCTTAGGAACAAGTATACCTACCTAGGGCACGACAAATATTGATTTATACTTCAATTGAAAACAAGAAGAAAGTAAAAATTTTTCAATGAAAATCAGACTGCTTATGTATAAATTGTACGATCTCGGTTGTTCAATATTGTCATGATGCTATTCTTAGTGAAAAAATTATAAAAATTGAATTGATTTTTTATCAATTAATATTTCTGATACTCTCTATATATTTTGTTGAATATGTTAGAGAGTGGGGATATAATATGCATTACAGTTTTTAAATAGAATCTAATATTTATTTTGAAAAATTTAGAAAATTTATAATTTTTTATAGTCAATGTTGGGATTATGGATTGGGTAACGGTCTAAAATATATTATCTTGAAGAGAGAAGGATTTTGAACTCAATATTTCTACAGTCAATATCTCATTGTATATCTATTAGTACTTAGTGTTTATTTGAATTTAAAAAGTTAATTTGAAGTAACCAATATGATATAATATTAATAAGTTATTGACCTAGGTGGCCATTCCGACATTGGGCCTCGTCTATCTACCCAACATAGAGTATTATTACTCTATCTAACCACCGAATCGGAAATTATTCGTTTAAAAACCACTAGGATATAGCATGGCTCTTGAAGATGAATGATACGCTCCAACGTGGTCAAATTTAGTAGTAACATAACAATATTGAAGTAAATATGTAAATATCAGAAAATAAGAAATAGAAAATTAAAAAAAACAAGAAAACCCAGGCCCAAACCCAGTTGATCAAAGTGTAACTATGTATAAAAATATCAGAAAATGAATAAAAAACCAGGTCCTAACCGGGTTTCGAACCTACGACCTCTGGGCTGTAAGCTCAGTATCCTATCAACTGGGCTAATCTGCTTACATTCAATAACATCGAATAGAAGGTTAAGGGCTGCTTGGACGCAGCCGAGATTCAATAAATTAAATTTGACAACGTTGGTGCCGAGTCGAGTAAATAAGCTCTCGTTCGGGAGCCATGCTATGACACCGGCTAGACGCTAATTTAAAAACCGTCTTACATCGAAAACGTAATGTAGAGATGCCCAATCTTGTCGAAACGCTAGCGAAGCTTTCGATATGGTATCATCAATTTCTAGTATTCGTTTTATTTCGGGATCACTGGCTTCTTTGAGTAATTGTATAGAGGCCTCACCATTTAAGTTTCTCTCAATAAAATATGGTAACCAAAAATACAACGCAAGATGTTCAACTTTTATCGTTTTTGATTATGAAACTTTCGCAATACGTGTGAATGATTTTTTGACCATTATCTACAATTATGTCTGTTTACTCCACCATTTCATTCGTTTCAGCGTTTATTTCAAATAAACACCAAGTACTAATAGGTATACAATGAGATATTGACTATAAAAAATTATAAATTTTCTAAATTTTTCAAAATAAATATTAGATTCTATTTGAAAACTGTAATGCATATTATATCCCCACCCTGTAACATATTCAACAAAATATGTACAATAATGCTGGAGTGTCGTGCAGTCATCAATTCACTCATTCATTCACCATACTGTTGGCGCCGGTTGAAATCGTCTTCATATAGCTCTTGGACTATAATTTAATTTTTGTAAAGATGGAATTTGTGTTTACGTAAAATTTTGAACACTGCTGCAAAAAACATCTACTGTGCTAGAAATTTGTGATATTAACTATTGTTCTTCTAACGGAAGCTTCCATAGACTCGGTGTTAACTACTCGTTGTGGTTGGTGTTTCTTGTTGGCAGCTGATCCTGTTTCAGAAAAAGGTTTGCATTAACTCAGTTATGTACTTTTTTGTAGCAGTTTTTCCGGGATGAGCAGCATTGAACTGTGGATTATTGCTAGCCTAATTGGTCCAAAAATAAAGAAAAAATACTAATTTTAGAGAGTGTATTCCAATTAACGAAAGATTAGCTCTCTGATTTTTGGCAACTGGAGATTCATACACCAGCTTGATGTATACTTTTAAGATTTCTAAGCAATGCATATCAACCATAATACTTGTAGTTTGCCAAGCTATTATTGATGGATTGAAAGAACACATTAAGGTGATTATTTTTTATTCCAAAATTTAACTATTGACAGTAGGTATCTTAGTATAAAATAAGTTTCAATGGTTACTCATTAGTGTTACTGGGATCAAATAACTTGAATAGTGTTTGTAAAGGATTCTAATTATTTTGTGAAGTCTAATCTTGCTGACTTTGTCCTACAGGGTGATTAGAATTTGAGCCCTGAGAATTAGAATTTGTCTATGAACAGTAGGACCCACAAGAATCATTGGAGCCCTGAGAATTATAATTATAGTTGGAGCTAGGAGGCCGTAGTGGCGTTAAGTTAATCTGTGAATTGTATAGGAATTATGAGAGTAGTTGGAATTAGAGGCGTATCCAAGATGTGCATTCAAAGGTGACTGTGTCATTGAGGGTTCATTAACTTCAATATTGTTTATGTAGTTGTTGTACTTTCCCATTTCAGCATCAAATATTATATTGTTTATTTTGCGAATTACTACAGACCGCACTTGATCTTTAAATTTTGCGAGTTTTGTGGCTATATGTTGTCCAAAAGTTGTACATTCATCTTTTGGAATTTCAGAATATTTTCTTAGTATGTCATATGCATACGCCACTGTAGGGTCTTGTTCAGTTGACTTATTTTTGGGGGTTTGTACTATTTTTGGAGACAAAAATAGTTTCCGTTTGCGGAGGGTTCCTGATGGGCTCTGCTGTGAGGTCGATGAAATAGGTGATGCTGGTGGTGTTTTTTGCACCTCCTCTGATTCCTTAATCGGAACGGAATTTGTTTCTGCTTCTGCATCAGAATCACTTAAAGCAACATCATGATCAACATCAAGATCGTTATACATGCTCCTTTTAAATGTATTTTTTTGATTTCAAATGAAAATACCAAATTTTATAGAACAAATTGGTTTATAATATTTTCAATTAGGAAATGTTCCAAAATGTATAATAATAATAATAATATTTTATTAATTTGTTTCAGCTTCCGACTAGTACAGAGCAGTGGTTAGACATTTCTGAAGAATTTGAACAACACTGGAATTTCCCACACTGCTTAGGGGCGATAGATGGGAAGCATGTTGTGATACAGGCTCCTGTAGGTAGCGGAAGCGAATATTTCAATTACAAATTTTCCTTTAGCATCCAATTATTCAGCTTAGTTGATGCGGATTATAATTTTGTATGCACTAATGTCGGTTGCCAAGGCCGTATTTCGGATGGTGCAGTATTTAAAAACACCACTTTGTGAAGAAAATTGAGACTGGAAGTTTGACATCTATAAAACCAACACCTCTTCTAGGAAGACAAAAAGATATGCCACACGTAATTTTGGGTGACGATGCTTTTGCTCTGCACGAAAATGTTATGAAACCATATGCAGGTGTGCATCAAAAAGGTTCCGCAGAAAGAGTTTTTAATTACAGACTTTCTAGGGCACGTAGAGTAGTTGAGAATGCTTTCGTTATTCTATCAGCAGTTTTTAGGGTTTTGATAAAACCTTTATTACTTCAACCCAATAAAGCAAAAACTATCGTAGTAACTGTTATATACCTACATAATTTTCTAAGACAAAGTGAGTCCTCAAGAAATATTTACACTCCTATAGGAGCATTAGACAGGGAAGAAAATGGACAATTCATTGATGGAACTTGGAGACAAGAACCTGCGTCAACAGAGTCTTTCCTTCCCCTAAAGAAAGTTCCTAGAAAATTTTCAATTTCTGCCCAAGAAGTTCGAAACGAAATTGCATAATATATGATGAATAAAGGAATAGTGCCCTGGCAGAATGACTATGCTTAGGCATTCAGAAAGACTGATGATTGAATACTTACATTCTCCGTATCAGTTGTTCCTTTGATTTTGTCCTTCTCCATAAGAAATGTGAAAGCTGGAAATGCAAACCATTTGCTAATGTAGACTTGCTTTGTTCATAAAATATAAACCAAAAATTAAAGTATTTTTAGTGAAACTTTCGTTTTTCATTTTAATAACATAAAATAAAAAAAAAATAGATAAGAAAATATGTAAATTAAAAATACACATTCAAATTACCTGATTCTGTTTTTGAAGGGTTCTTTATTTTCACTTTTTCTCTTCGAAACGAAGATAACAAAGAATTTATCTTTCCCAAGTAACAATGAACGCTGATTTATTGGGATTGTTCAGACAATAAGCTGATTAGTAGTTGATTGATGGTGTTAAAGACTGATTAAGCTACCAACTTGAATAATGAGCTGAATAAGCGCCGAATCAGACAATATAGATGCCATTATACAGCAGCATCCATAAAGCTGAACTACATACCTACTGAATAAGTGCCTCTTCAGCCAACTTAGTAGATATTGTTCAGCAATGTGTTTATGTAGCTGAATTTGGGTTGAATAAGCATTTCTTCAGCTCACTCAATCCGGTGTTGTTTATTACTAGCTGAATACAGGCTTAAAACCCGTTTTTCTGCTCATCAAATATTTAATTGTTCAGCTATTTAAAAATGGCTGAACATGAGCTGGTTAAGCGCTTTTACAGAAATCTGAACAGCTGTAGCTCAGCTATTCATAGTCAGCTTAGTATGCACTGAATAAACCCTTTTTCAGTAAAGTTGAGAACCACTGTTCAGCTTTTATTAACACAGACTGAAGAATTTCTAGTTCAGCCCATTTTGAAAATATTGTTCAGATATACGTAGTCTGTGAACAAAAAATGGGATACTGAAATATATACTACTTCAGCCATTTGATATTCGCTAAAATGAGAATTTATGCATGCAGTCGTGTATATCATTCAGCGATTTTTAGGTTATGTTTTTGATTATGTCACTTGACTGGCAAATTTATAAAGCTTGCATTCATTACATCATTTGCATTTATAATGCTGCTTGGTGATGCTTGTGGCAGTTCATCAGGTTCTGGTGAATTTATGAAGACATCAGTTGCTCTATTAATGTTGCTTGGTCTTGTTTAATTGATCGTTCGGTACTTCTGATACATGATATGAATATGTTTGTCCACGACCACCTAATAATAAGTCAATATTTTACCTCCTAACTAGAGGTATATGGTACCCATAGGTATATCAACTGTCGTGAATTATGGTTCAGAATACACTGTAGTGTATTATGGTTCATAATTCCCGACTAGAGATGGGGGTACAATATGAAATAAACTATTAAATATGTGTAATTTTGTTCAGGAAATTTGTTTCTGACATATATCGTATCTATAAAATATTGTAATTTTTAGTATTGATACTTTTCATAACGATATGTATATGTATGTATATCATGTATCAAGTAGATTTACAAATACCATTATTCGCAAACATTTATCATGTGTTCGTTTGGCTCAAAGGCTAAAGATGAATCGAGTGTTAAATTATAATCCACGGGTCCCAGGTTCAATCCCCACCGAAGGAAGGAAGAAAAAAAGGTGAGTAAAAATATTTGTAAATTCAATTATAATAGCATGTAACTGAGGTAGTCGAGATGAATAAATGATATAAAATTCAGACGCATATTAATTTGTTTTTGCTTTGAAGGTGAACTGAACAAGAGCTGCATAGAAGCTTTGTCTGCAATTTAAATCAGCTACACTACACTACACAATCTGCATAAAGGCAGAACTACGACTGAAAAAGAGCTGAAGAAGCTATCCTTCAGTCATGACTGCAGCCATAATGTTCAGTAATAGCTGTTTAAATTCTTCACTTTTGGGTGAATAAGAGCTTAACAAGGGTTTATTCAACATAAGTTTAATACCGATATTGAGCTTTAGACTGAACAATAAACTGCTTAAGCGCTTTTTCAATCAATAATCAGCATAAATTGTTATTTGGGTTCCCTTTACCACATCTACTTATATCAGATTCTAATTCGCTTGCAATTTCGACCCATGCATCATGCTTTTTATTTCGCAAATGATAATTGGAATTTGTGGGTTCCCATAATTCGGGTTTTATTTCATATATACCGATCATAATATTTTTGCGTAAACAATAATGGAATACTGAAAAAGTGTGTGCGCATTAAAGAAATATTCGTCAAAACAAATAGACGTCCAAACTGAACAATGTTTGTCGAGCAAATTTCTTTGATGTACCGACTGCTGATGGATCGTGCTTGTTTGTGCACGGTCTTGCACGTTCGTGCGCAGATTACCGTCCACACAACAAAAATTCAATGTTCGGCACGGCGCAGCGCACCAATGTGGACATACCTTTAGAAGCCAATGGTGTAGTTGTACAAAATTAGGATTAACAAAAAGATATTGTTTCTATTTCGTGCAGAGAGTGATTCGCATTCACATTCAACAGAAAAAAGTCACTTCACTAGTTTTTTTGAAAAAAAAAAAAAATAATATCGCTGTTATCTTTTTAAAATCTTTTTTTCTTCTAACTTTTGATTATGGAGACAAATACATCATATGAAAGAAACTTACTCTAGCCTCCCAACAAAGACAACAATAAATGTTTTATACTACTGTTCTTTTATAAAAGCAGTTACAAGTTATCTACACTAGAAAACCTGTTATGCTGCATTGCAAACACACACGGCAGTAATTCTGGTAATTTAGCGGTTCCATCATCATCACCAGCAACAATGAAGTAAGACAACCGGGTAATTGTTGTGTCGTGTACAGACGTGACCGGTAATGATTGAAAGGTGCACTCTCCCATGCATTATATACACAGTGAACTTAAATGTCTAATTTTTTGAACTTTTATGTAAAATGTACTTTTTAATTGATGCGTCAAAATAATAAGAGCCGAAGATGGAAAATGTAGTAAATTTTGCAACTATATGTTCAGAATGTGCACCATTGCAATATAAACAAGCATCATAGCTAATGGAAAGGATATACGAAATACATACAACTAATAAGGTAAAGTTAGGACCTTGTGAAAAGACTGTTAATCCTAATAAAGACAACCAGTCCTTTCACAGGAAAAGTGGAGCAGAGAGCACAAAAAGACGAAAGGCTGAAGTGCCCAAGATTTGAAACCTTGACTAACAGACTGAATCAATCAACCAATCAATTATTGAGATCTTATGGCAGTATGGATCATTGCACCATTTTCTTCAAAACCCAACCAATCATATAGTTTGTATATTGATGATACTTTAAATTGGGATCTTCCTATAACAAGCTTGAAATTCGTCCGCAGAAAATTTCTCGTCCACATTTGTCCGCAGCATTCGATCGCTCTTCAATTTGCAGCATCTGCATCATCATTGGTGACTACTGTTCTTTGTTGAGAGAGGAGGGGGGGTAATGGAAAATAACCCGTTAATCGGAAAACGATGTTAAATTGCGTCAAAGTTTAGTAAAACAAAGATGAAAAACGTGTCTTCAATAAAATCTGATACAAGATTACTGAGATATAAGTTACAGTAACAGATACGTAGTAGGTAAAATTTTGATACTAAAACATAAATGAAATTTATTTTTTGAGAAAAATCACAGAATTTTTTAAAAATAAACTTAACTTTCATTTAATAATTGAGATTAAGCCGTTAAAACTGTAAATTCAGATAGTTGTATAAAGTTTTAATTTAATTTAATGCTTTTCAAACTTATAAAGCAGCGGTGAGATGAAACTGAAATCAGTTAGAGCTATTTGTCGGTGATATGAATTTAAAACGAAAAGAGTTCAACAGATTAACGAGAAAAGTGGTGATAAAACATATAAGAAATTAATCAAGCGTATTAAATTGGAGTATATCGTGCGGAAGACCAATTTTTTTTATCCCATATACACTATGAGAAAGTTGAATTTCACCAGGAGAGGGAAAAATCAAGTTTATCAGTTTATGTATTTTTATTCATTATCAAAAACAACACACTAAAATGATAGTTTTTTTCATGTATTTCAATGACAAACAGAAAGAAACAATATAAGAGCTTATCAACAATACAATAATATAGAAATATAATTGAGTAAATAATTTTGAAAAGGCTCAGCATGTGATGTAAGGTAGTGAAACCATTATACTTAATTATGCCTATGACAGATGTAAAAAAGTATGTTTAAAGAACAAATAGAGAAATAGTGACCCTTTCACCTTTTATATCGAAAAACAGAAAAATACCAACACTGTGCGTATTGCAAGAATAATTAAAATGATGTAAAAAGCAAAAAGATAAAATAAACAGTAATATTACCAAGTATGCATATTATTAACAAATGGTAATCCACAAGTAGTCCAGTAAATGAAGGGACAAAGCTTCTGAAAAGTCCCTGAAGACTTCACTTTTATGCTCAATTTGTAAGTCACGGCAAAAAAATTTCTGAGATCATTCAAGACCTCCTAAGGTTCCATTATAAAAAAACATTAGGATAAAAGACTATTTTTTTTAAATATGAACAAATTAATGAAATCAAAATCTCAAAATCTTGTGGAATAAATGCTTTTTAAAATATTTTTGTCAAGTACGAACGAGCTGCAAGTCACATACGGGTCTTCCCATAGCGATGAACCTTGAATCATCGGAAAATGTCAATTTTTTCCCGCTTACAAGTTAATGCATAGACAGCAGAATACCTATAGGCAGAGCAGCAGCTGAAATGAGGAGACTTTTAGGTCTCATTATCTCGATGACTATCGAATTTTCGGAAAAAATTATGGGTACCATTTCTGTAGATAATAGGACGATCTTCATTAATTATTGAAAGAAAAATTCTCTAATTCGCATAATGAGCCAGATATTAGGGAGAAGCCCGTTTTCCAGGGTTAACTTAATCGCGTTAAGTTTTTTCGCGTTTAAAAACACCTACCGTGACCTACAAATGGAGCCCAAACACTTGGTACTGTGAACCTTTAAATACTTACTTGTTTCTTGAAATTGTTTACCTTTTAAATTTCTGCCTTTTTTCTTTTATTGGCAGTTCTAGAGGCGGAGCCTCCTTAGTTGGTTCTATAATCATCCCAGTATTTGTAAACAATTTTCTCATTAACAAATATAATTTTATGAAATATAAGCTTCATATCTCTTTCATACAATTATCCACAACTGATAATGGCTTAATACACTCCTACATTACTTACAAACACTCATTACTTGTTGATGGAATTGTTTCTCGTGGTGATCCTCTACCATAGGGAAGTACAAACAAATGTTCATTAACTTTTTTGGTTTATAATCTAGAACAAAATCACATTCAATTACATTCAATGCGGATAATACTATGGAGAATAAATATACATTTCAAAAATTACTTTTTTAAATCCTTCGTTCCAAATAAATTAAAAGCTGTTCTTCCTGGACTGAAAGTATTAAGCTGTATAAAGAAAAACTGCTTTAGAAATTTGTCACTTATTATGTAATGAAAGATGTTTCACCTAAAATAAACTTACCGAGTTATATTCCTTCACAATAAATTTGGACTTTTTTTTTTCGATAATGATTAATGATAGATAATAATAACTAATTCACATTTCCACAACAAACTTGAAGAACGAAGTACATCACAGTACATGAACCGTAAAGTGGCGTGAAACAGCGTAAAATGACAATGTAATGTGAGGCATGAGTGCAATATCTAGTACCAACAGCGTTACAGATCTCATTAAATTATAATTTTCATTAGTCTGTTTAGAACTTATCCGGCCCATAGATCCGGCCCTCTGGGTGGTACTACCCTCGCATCTTTAGAGTGCCCATACTGGTCAGACTATTTTTTAGACAATGGTTTAACCAACCTTTTTGGTCTGTGATGGAAAGGGATCACATTATCGCAATAATAATATACTCAGTGATCATCTAAAAATACAGGCTAAATAAAACAGAACTGTAACGTGGATGTGTTTGTTTTGAATAACCTTGAATTCTCATAATAATTATTGCTCATGTTCTTTTCTTTTTATATGCCCAATATTGGACCATTCTATATGGAGTTTATTATTGAATATATAATAAATAATTTTTTAGATGTAAAGCTAGAACAAAATGATCTACATAAATCATGATATTTGAATTTTAATAACAAGATTGAATTTCTCGGAAACTGAGCCCGAAGCCTCTGAAAGCATTCAGGTAGGTATATCGAATATTATTATTTTTTTATTATTCGATGTTGAGAGATATGATTTTCAAGAAGTGAATAATCGAAAATTGAGAAATAGTTTCAGGCGAGTGATATGAATGGATTTTTTTGGTATATTTGTACAGGGTGAATCACGACCAACGGGATGGAGGTTTATAGCGAAACGGTGGAAGTTTTGAAATGTGTTTCACTTTAGTAGTTTGTACATTCATATAGGCTACATTTGAAAATTATTTTGAAATATACAGGATGTTCCAATAAAGTGTGGCGCTATAAACCTCCATCCTGTTGGTCGTGATTCTCCCTGTATATATATATATATATATATACATCCTGGTATCTATTGTGCGTCCGTACAAGGAAATGTATTTGTGCGTTCTCTCGAAAGACAATGTTTTTAAATATTTTGGTTATGTATATTTAATCTTTTGGGCATCTAGAGCAGCACTGTCGGTTTAAATTAGTCTATATATATATATAAAAGAATTATGCATTTTTGACATTCCAAAGTACTTCTAGCCCCTCCCAGCCATAAGTATTTGAACTTCCAACATATACGTTTGTCTGATTTGCATTTAATCATACATCCATGCAAGGTTGCCAATTTTTTCACAAAAGTATACACGATTTATTACATTGAAACCCCCTTCTGCGTCCGTTCAGATAATATAATTTTAAAACTATTATATAGATTATGTCCATATACATAGCGTATAAAAGTATGTAGTGATCTACCTTAAAATGTAGTTGATAAATGAGTAAAAATTATCCAATTTTTGGTTAATTTAATCAATAACAGGCAATTCATTGATTATAAAAACTTTATAAAAATAATAATATATAATAGGATCAGATATAAAGCCGCTACGAAAAAAAAATCTGAAGCTTTTCCATTATTATAATCCAACAAACATTTTGATCTCTTTCCACATACAACTCTCAAACAAAAAAAAATTATTGAAGTTTCCAACAAGAATTATAATACTTTTAGTTTCAAAATGGAATAAAAACATCGAATTTCATTATCGAATGTTTCCTGAGTATACAAGGTGGGAAATTGTGAACAGTATATGTTATTTAAAAATAAGGGGAAATAATATATCTTGATAAAGTGGTAAAACTCACTATTGCTACGAAACTATGAGACGCTAAGGTGAACAATATCGGCCAAAACTGGAGAGTTTTTCCACTGTTATTTAGTATATAGGGGGAAACAGAGATTTCGGGTTTCATAGCTACAAAAAATAATTTACAACAATAAGTCAACTTTCGAAAAATCAAATAGTTGGCTTATTATGAACCACCTAAAAATAATGGTATAGTTGAAATAATACCCTTCTTGGTGTGCGTCATCGATTGTTAATCTCCTTCTATCACATTACGTAGGGAGAAATGGAAAAAAAGGCAGGTCTGTGATTAATCCTAATGAAAATATCACAATAATCAACCATTTGAATGTTTTACAACGTTAACCCTAATCTTTGACTTACAAAAATTTGATTGGTTGATGTCTAGATTACGCGCCATTGCAACCTATCAATAGCGAGGTTAAAATACTATGAAGGCGTAACTTTCGTAGCGGCAATGTGTCTTACGTCTTTTTCTACTGTCACACTGACAGTTCTTGTCAGGTGTGTACTTTGTTGCTTACGGTCAATTATTATTTATGAGAAGTGAATATTAATATTATTGTTATAATTATCTAAGGGCCGGTTTTACAAGAGATATTTATACTAGGTATAGTTATTCTGGGTATAAAGTTATACCAGAATT